>JAQFYB010001392.1:0-33132 GCA_034694085.1 Pogonognathellus longicornis | reverse complement strand
CCATCCAAAATGCTGGATGTTGATGGGATGGGATGTGGCCGGCTGGGCAAAAGGATGGGATGTTTCCATCTCTGCTATATACTAATAGGACCATAAACACCTAAAAGAGGGTTTTTGTTGCCACAAATTTATAGAAAATCGGAAAATTTTGCCGCGGTACGCACGGATTTCATGTTGCTATATTAGTTTAGATTTTGTTGTGCGATAATCAGCTCATGCATTGAACATTTTACCTGGTTGTATTCAGTATGTCCACCTAATGATGTGGCACAAAGAATTGAGTGCTAAAATCATAATAAAACAATTATTTACAGAGGTGTTTTAAATACGAAAAAAATATTTTAATATTTCAAAGGATTTAAAGACTTAGAAACAAAAGATTTTAATGAACACAAATCAGGCTGGGATACAATTAACTCGACTATTTAAATCTTTGATTGTTTTTCAGCCATCGTAGTTTTATCAGGGCCCCACCCATTTTCAAATCCTAGTTACGGCCCTGTTAGGAACATGACATTGTGCACAAAATTAAGTAATTCAGTAATGACTAAATAACGACTAATATTTCTTAAAACAAAATATTTCTTGAAAAAATCAACGTATGCATTATAATTAAAGGCAAGAAACCAAAAATATACATAGTTAATACCGCTATAAATATCAGTAAAAATAGCACTAAAAACAGGACTAAAAATAAACTTTTACATTCAGACATCAGACTGTTGCACTCAATTGCAATAACACAACCTCAAAATATCTGACCGTTTTAAAAACCCATTTCTCAAATCTAGGATTGTTACCCCCTTGAGATAAACAATTTGTAACGGAAATGCATAAATTGCGATTAGTTATTTTTAAATATTGTTAGCTATAATAATCAGGGGAGTATCCAGGTCACACATTTGGGAGGGGGCTTGGGAAAAGCTTGGTTATATATGTGTTGTTCGCTGGAAAAAGGGGGAAACTCCCGAGATAAAACTTCTTTGTTGTTAATAAGAAAACTTATTTTAAAAAATATTTAATTTCAAGGGTTACTTTTTTGGAATTTTTACCTATACTATAATATAATTTGGTATGCATGTTTTGTATAGCATCTATTATAGTTCCAGTGACATTTTTTATTTGTGAATTAAATGGTACTAGTTTGACAGTGCTTCAAAAATGCCCACAATTAACTTGATATTTATATCCTAAAAATCACAAATGGGCTAATTGTTTGTATGCATTTATCAAACAAAAAACAATTATTTCAAGTATTATTGGATTAACATTGCAAGCTCTTCATCGTATCAGCGTGTTTTAATGAAAGTCACCAGCATAGCGCGGCGCCCTCCCTCTAGAAAGAGGTTAAGAGGGCAAGAGGGAGGGCCCTCTATGATATTCCAGAGGTCCAAGAGGGATGGCAGTTGAGAGGTCAAGGCTCCCTTTTTGAAAGAGGGATGAAGAGGGGAGGTTTGTGTTCACTCTTGTGAAAGAAGGATGTTAGAGGGGAGGTTCAGGAAATCAAACCAAGGGACTAACCATACCAAACAGTCTAGCTCCACTTTGCATAGGAACGGGGGAATATTTTACTTACATGAGTCCTTAAATAGTCTAATCCGCTTAGCACAAAAGACTTGCTAGATGGCTGCATTTTTTAACAAAAATAAATGAGTGTTAATATTAACTATTGGAAGCCCTCGCCACATTTTCGTCATAATATAACACATAAATATTACAGATTAATTTTGCAATTAGGTAAAGGTAGAGAAAAACGGTCAAGGGGCGTATTTTACATTATTTAATCCTTAAATAGACTAATCCTACACACATAGCACTGCTTTGCATTGCTGGATAAATAAACTTTTCCAAAGCCAACTCAGCACATAAAGGGCTGAAAGAGGGATGGCAGGAGCCCACTCAGCACATAGAGGGCTGAAAGAGGGATGGCATGAGCCCACTCAGCACATAAAGGGCTGAAAGAGGGATTGCATGAGCCCACTCAGCACATAGAGGGCTGAAAGAGGGATGGCATGAGCCCACTCAGCACATAGAGGGATGAAAGAGGGATGGCAGGAGCCCAATCAGCACATAGAGGGCTGAAAGAGGGATCGCAGGAGCCCACTCAGCACATAGAGGGCTGAAAGAGGGATGTCATATGGTCTCGCCCAGCTATGGTCACCAGTAATACATCTTCCCCAGTGACGCATTTAGGGGGGGGGAACGGATTAAGCCACCCCTAGATTTTTGTACTCTACACTAGATAAAATGAGGTCTCAAGGTCTTATGTTGTCTTATATGGGCATAATTTGTTAATTCATAATTGACAGTCTAAAAGCAATGTATAGTTTGCTGTTGTGACATTATTTTGACATTATGAGCCAATTAAATACTGTTTTTCAATTATTCGCAAAATCCACTGAGCACTCTTACACTGATCACTCTTACATGTCAGTCTATTTTGAAGCAGTGAAACAAAACATAATTATTTGAGATTGTTTAAAAAAACACTAATAATGTTTGCAGCGCTCTGAAATTACATTACTATATTAGTACATCTTTTTAAAATAATCGAATCAAGAATTAAATTTCACAGCTGCTACAAAAAATATATTATGTTCGATGAAGAGAAGTTAGTTGTATTGGTCAATCAATGTAGAGCAGGGCGGCCTAAACCCAACCGCAGGCAGGTAGCGAGAATTATGAGTTGGGGGTGCACGGTTCTATACAGAGATCAGGCGGAGAAATCTCAATATGATTTATAAATGATTCAATTTACGAGTCACGAGAAAAAATGGAGTCAATTTAAATGAAATCTGCGGAAAATTACATCAAACTCACGCTTAGCGCCTTATTTCGAATTTTTGCACTTTTATGATCATAATAATTGATTCTGGGAGGTGCACATGTACCCCAGACATAAGGCGCCTCACTTTAGGGAGCTCAAAATAGGGCGTATATTGCAACGCTCGTTCTGCTGGGGGTCAAAACCAAAATACTTTAATATTTATCAATATTTCCATTTAGACTTAAGCATTTAAGGGTATTTGCTACGCATGAGCGCCTAAACCACACCAAAATGCTCTCCCCACCGACAAAATTAAAATTTTCGCTACACATAGCATCTTCGCCTCCCCCAATCCCAGGGTGGACTATACAAAAATCGACAGCCCGATATTTATAGTGAAGCCCCATGCGTTGCATTGTTAGCAATACAATGGTCATTGTATTTCGGGAGTAGGCTTTTGGTTTTCGAGACCAAAGTTGCATTATTTTAACTACACTGTCGATTATTTAGACATTTGCATTGTACTCCATTGACGGTTTTAATTGATTTTTTTATTTAATTTTTCTTTATATTCGCATCCCTGTCCAAAAAAGCTGTTTTCCTTAGTTATAATTAAAATAATGAAATAACTAAATCACTTTCCCCGTTTTTCCACCGAACAACACATATACGTCACTTTTTCGCAAAAATAACCTCTTTTTTGGTACTTTGGGGGAAACCTGTTTTTATTTAATGTAAAGTCCAAAAAAATTGTGGGGGGGGGGCTTAAGCCCTCTAAGTCCCCTTAAATGCGCCACTGGTAATAATAATAAAGTATTATTATGTTCTCGCAGATACTTTTACAAAATAATGGACTCCAAGCAATTCCTGAAATTCACTGAAGCAGACTTGATTCATTTCTTAGCAAAGCAAGACATATTGGTTGGATTAGAATCAAAACTATTTGTCGCAGTTCTTAGGTAAAAGAAGAGTTGTAAACAGAACTAAACAAATAATTTTATTATGTGTAACACAAAACCATTAAAGTATAAATATATCTTTATTTAGGTGGGCCACTGACCAGTGCAACCGAAATTTTTTGAGTCCCACAACTCAGAACTGTAAAGCGTTTGTGTTAAATGTAATTTCATTAATTAGATTGTCATCCATGGATGAAGAGCAAATTAAATCTTGCGTAGAACCCACTGAAGTAGTCAGTAGAAATGATTGCGTTGAATTCTATAAGCACTTCTCGGGCGTTTACAAAAAGGGGTAAACAACACATCATGTTCTTTCTAAAGACATAATCTTATAAATAATGTAATCTGCAGTTACCATTTCATAACATGATATGATAATACTGTCACTTTCACAGTGTGCGTGTCAATGATCTTTATTTTTATTTTATTAGATAAAAAAGAAATATTCATTGATGGAATAGATATCCTAACAAACACAATAAGGGCATGCACGCAAAGCGATTATAAAAGGATTGTTTCCATAATCGGATTATTGTAAATATTCAAGTAAAACCGCGCATACGCACAAAATAATCGATTATTTCTGCGAAAATAATACTCTACATTTTACTTGATTATTGACGATTTAATCCATTTTCACTCACAACTCCTCCAATAATTCAAATGCTGCAATATGAGCAACTTAATTATTTAAAATAATCAGTTCGCTATTATTGCTAAATGAGATGATTATGCAAATAATGGGACTGATATTATAATCGCTATGCAAAAAAACCCTAATAACAATTCTAATATTCATTTATTAAGTTAACACAATGTTACTATCACAGCCATGAAAAGCGGAGTTGTGAATTTTCATCGCGTGAATTTTCTAATATTTGCAACGCAACATTTGATTTAACGCCACACCCGAGTGACCGACTTAATTATGTAAACGAACAGTTGTATGGAGCAACAAGGCAAGAAAGAGTATTATTTCAAAATTTTATACGACTGAATTTATGCTATTTGCCAATCATTATCAAATCCTTATAGTAACTAAAATCTTATACTTGATCTTTACAGACTGATATATCATCCTGACAGGTAAACTTTAATTTATCGGCTTATATTTGTCCAAACAGGGTAGGTAATTAAATAAGCGTATCCTTCTATTCATTAAGAGCATTACACGAATTAAGTGTAGCATCCAATTCATTAAGAGTACCCTAGAATTCATTAAGAACAGTCTCAAATTCTTTAAGGGTAGCATCCAATGCATTAAGAGTAGACTTAAATTTATTAAGAGTACATTACAATTTATTAAGACTATACCCAAACACCCTTCCAATAAAACTGAAATATTTTTATAGATTTACCACCCTGTTTAACTTACAACACAAAACTAATATTGCACAAGTGAAAAAAATAACAACGTTAATATCTATTCCTAATTTGTATTGTATTTTATTATTAATTAGATTCAGAGTTGAGGGAAGTGCGCCAGAAAATTTGCAATTGAAGGCAATTTGTGCTTTTTTAAGTTTCAAAGCAACATTAGAAGTTAAAGTTAGAATATTTGAATGGGATATAAAAAATTACGACTATGAAGATCAAATTGGCTTTGGGTGGGACATCAAATGCCCGGAGACGAATTATACAAAAACGTTGGTTGATTTTAATAGAATTCTTACAACTCCAAATAAGTCAAATGTGTACTTCATTGACATCCGAAAAGAGATATTTATTCGACCTAACAAAATATATGGAGTGGCAATTTCTCATAGTGAGGTAAGAAATATTTTTTGCAGTTTTCAAACATCAACATTTTTCTCAAAACAAAAAACTTTGTCCTTATAATATTTCGTATTTGATGTAGTCATACGCAATGATCGTATGAAAATATTGTAGCAATTTTCGCCCAATTGTCGTCCAATTGTGATCCCAATTGTCGTCCAATTGTTATCTCAATTGTCGTCCAATTGTGATCCCAATTTATTTATACATGAGTAGTACTACACGCAAATAAATCTTTCCTGGTGCTAACCTATTCACGTTCAAAGTGTGAGAGCGATCGTCGGCCCTCTGGTTGGCTTCGTTCCCCTATAACAATATGCCAGCAAAGATAATCCAAGCCTACCTAAAATAAAAGCCAGCATGCGCGCTAACCTTCGAGCGAAGTTCGAGTTCTACGATTCACCTAGTATGCACAATAATGCAAAATTTCAAAACAGACTTGCTGCTAATCATTTTTTATTTGCTATTGCTTTTCTCGTCATATATTTATACATTTTCTTCCACCAGTACTTAAAGTGTATGAGGCAGCCATAAATACTTTAAAACGAATCCAATTGTGATATTAATTAAAATTTAATTGTCTCATGTTTAATTTCCATTTAATAACTATCACGTGATTTTTGTTTTTTAGAGAATAATGGAGATGTTTGATTATTATCTGACTACGGAACAAGTATTTTATGCAGGTTGGGCACGTCGTTTATGGTTGCGGCCAGTGGGAGAAGTTGAGTACAGATGCGATCTACAACCCTTTTCAGTTTTCTTAGACTGTCAAAATGCAATTATTAACTCCATTATTCTGACATATTAAAAGCATGCGGATCTGTACATACTATGTACGTTTTTTTCAATACTTGTAAAAACAAATTTTATGGTTCTCTATGTTTTTGTATAAAAATAAAAATAATTATAATTTCAATTATTTATACAAATCTGGAAAAATAAAAAAATTAAACTAATACACAATAGTAGATAAGATTTAATGGACATGCAGTATCAATAACTTATTTACATAATTATATCAAAATAAATTCAAAATGTGTACCTTTTAGTTTGTATTTTCGGGCGTCTCAAAGCATTGTATTTTAAATACATTAAATTTTTATATTGCGGGGAAAGATTACATAGTGTATTTGAACTACTTGTGTATTTTGGGCTATACACGGATTTTGTAATTTTTAATTTGAAAGTCATGTATTTTGCCTAGGTAAGTCTGAATTTTACAAGGGGAATTCAGTAAAAATGATCTAATTTAAATATTACTTCATTTTCTGAAGACATTATTAAAACAGCATTGGTATTCCTTTTTAAATGTAGCACAAATCCTAGTTAAAGTCATAATTATTTAACAAATTGTATTAGGGGTATTCAAATTCTTTACTTTTTGACTATTCACTTCTGATTATCCGCCACTTTTGGCGGCGGGTTTGTGGGAGCCAATCAGGGCGTTCAATATTCAATGAGTGAAAAGTCATAATCAAAAAGTAGCTCCAGAGCTACTTTTCTACTTCTCACTTCTCTCTCGCGTCTTGTGTTTTTGTGAAGAGCGTACTGTTTAAAATTCGCGCAATATCAGGGCAAGCTGTAATAAATTAAAGTAGTAAATAAACAAGGGGAATTCAATTCCATAAGTGAATAATCCAGAAAAGTGACAAGTAAGAATTGAAAAGATTTTGAATACCCCCTATTATCTTAGACTCTTTTACTGGTTGAAATGAAATACTGTAAATTTAAATTAAACTGTAGTACCTACTACAAATGTTCATTCTATTATAAACTATTTGGGCAAAACTCAGAAAAGGATTACTACCGTAAATATGGGGTCTCCAATAGAAGTGGGGGCAAATTGTAGTTTCAGCAAATAGAATAAGTAGGGTCTCTAATAAAAGTGGGGTACCACATGTATACAAAATTGATAGTTTTCATGCAATATCAATGATTTACTGCGTTTCAATGAAATTTCAATGAAAAATTAACTAAATAAATAAGTAATGTAGGATAATTTAGCCCGAGATTGGGCATAAAATAGCAAATCAATTGACTAAAAAGAGAAGTCGAGACTCCAATAGAAGTGGAATCTCCATTAGAAGTGGGGGAAAACTTTAGTTGCAGTCAATAGAAGTGGGGCAATTGTATTAGAATATTTACGGTATATTATAAAATTATAATACCAGCTTTCTAAAGATAAAAATGAGGGAGTGTAAATTTTCAATTCCAAGAATTATTGTAATCTGAGAAATATTTTCTTCAGCTACTCCATCATAAACTATATACATAAAATATTTTGTTAATCCCTTCGATTATTTCAACTTATTTTTGCTATAAGCATTTAAATAAACCCAAATAGGAAATAAACCAACAAATATTTTTGTAAGTATCGGTAATATACTGCAATTTCAAGTGGTACTCATTTTGTGACATTGTTAATTAGCCAACCGCCACTTTATAGAACTTTTTGTCGTCCGTTTATTTGGTTATATCTTCCTTCGATAGAGTACAAACAGATGGATACAAACGGCTCTTTTTTACATATCATGTATTATGTAACGTAGGGTAATAGGTCAAATTTTAAAAATGGGGCCAATCGATGAACTTTTAAAATCCATTATGAATTTGAATTACAGCAACATTTTCAAAAGCTGCGTTATGAAAATATATTATAAGTATTTGTGTCTGATTGTTAGCCAAATTTGAAAAAAACAAAATTTTTCAAACAATTAAAGTAGAAATTCTCAAAAGTCTTAAACTTGTATTTGTGTCAGCATACATTACATATTTATATTTAATTAAACATTTTATTTTAAACCATTAAATGTTGGCATGCAGATCAGCAGTCCTTTTAGTATTAATTTGGCTGCTTATAACCTATATATAACCTTTTTATTATGTATAAAATAGAAACATTCCTAAAGACACTTATTTTACTATTGTGGTATTCAGCTAACGTTTCCACTTAATCCTTTTTCTTAATCCTTCTAATCTCTTCCTTCAGCTCGGACATCCAATTCTTGAGTTGGCCTGAGGGTAAAAATGGTATTACACTTTTTGTAGTGGTGCGTTCATTGTTTGACGTTAACAATTTTTATGAAGTGCATGAGCTGCTATGGTTTATGGACTGTCAGCCAATTTTCCCAAGACGTCCCTCTTGGTGTATTTGGTGTAGGGAGTATTTGGTCACTAAATGTACCGTCAGTGAATTTTAACCTTCTGTGACATGCAGGGGACTTTTGTGAACAACAAACATCGTCGTGTTCCTCACTGCTGCTGCCATCGCTATGGTCAGAGTCTGAATCTGCCAACTTAGAGTATAGAAAGATTTTATAGGTTTTTAAGTTTACCTGTAAACAATACAAACTAAATATAATTACTGTGTAATATTATGCATTATAAAATGTATTGTATGTAAGTAACAAACTTTTCAACTGTACTTCCCATTCTCACTTCAACAGACTGGCCGTTGAATTTTTGTTTGTTGTTTACAACGGAATCAAACTACCTGCTAATAATCATAATCTTGATTTCCATTTCAGTGTATGGAAATCTGTTTATACTCTGTTCAGCATAGTATTAAAATAATCTTTACTCTAAGTTGGCAGATTCAGACTCTGATCATAGCGATGGCAGCAGCAGTGAGGAACACGACGATGTTTGTTGTTCACAAAAGTCCCCTGCATGTCACAGAAGGTTAAAATTCACTGACGGTACATTTAGTGACCAAATACTCCCTACACCAAATACACCAAGAGGGAAGTTTTGGGAAAATTGGCTGACAGTCCATAAACCATAGCAGCTCATGCACTTCATAAAAATTGTTAACGTCAAACAATAAACGCACCACTACAAAAAGTGTAAAACCATTTTTACCCTCAGGCGAATTACAAATAGAATTTTGTAGCGAAGCGAGGTGATAAAAAGGATTAAGAAAAAGGATTAAGTGGAAACGTTAGCTGAATACCACAACACCAAGTTACCAAATATTTGAAAACCTCTTGTCTCTTTCACCTTCTCAAAAATAGAAAAAGGGAAAATGTGAGTGCAGGCGATTTATCAAAATAGACAATGAACGGTTGAGGAAGGTATAGTCGAGGTTGGAGATATTGAATTTTTTGACGACGCTCACGAAATATAAGTTAGGAGATTTTCTTTAGCTTTGATAACAAATAAAGACAGCTGGACACCTAGAGGTATGCACATGTCCATCCTATTTTATTTTCTCTAGGTCTGATATACTCATAAAATCTTTTGAGACTTAGCGACTAGGTATCACGACTTTAGATCACGACTAGTAGAATGTACGATATGTAGGTACATCGTACATTTGGGCTAACCTTCAATATACAGAATAAAGGTCATTTGAATTTGATAAAGGTGATTTGAATATGATAAATCAGACGTAGAATATTCTTGTAGATTTAGCATAAAGGATAAAATAATGTTTGTATGCATTGCATAAGTATTAGTGAACGATGGATGAGACGGCATTGATAAATGCATTTCGATGGTTGACATCCTTGTTGACTTAATAGACTCCGGCGAATATATGAAATAACATTAATGTTTTATATTGACTGGTAGAAGCAGTGCAGGTTGATTACGTACAACCTCCACCGCGCCACGCTCAAAAAATTTCCTACTCTATCTATCTATCTATGTATCTGGGACCACATGTTAGTTCTATATTGTATTTGATTATGTATATGTGTTTAAGTACCTGTGAATAGTTCACATTTATTTCAAAGGTAATTTCATAATTAATAATTACTGTATCATAACCACTGTAATTAATAATAAATAATTTGCAAATCGGTTGGAAACTTCATTTGAGGTTGATAATATTTAAAATGATGTCAAAAGCATAATATTTTCCAGCAAATATTGATACGAAATAAAATTTAAACTATTTTGCCCATTACGTTCGCAGAAGTCATTAGGGGGAGGCAGGGCCGTAACAACCATGTCCCGGCTAGGAGGAGGAATTGAACAGGCCCGGCCGCCATACCATTTTAAAAATGCAAGGAGTAAAATGTTTCGAATAGTTATACATATTAGAGTTAGAGGTTCAGGAATTTCTTATGAAGTGGGTGTACATGTGAATATGACCAGTGCTTAAAATGGCCATAATATTTTTGAAAGTTGAAACTGGATATATTTTATTATATTTGAACAAAACATTGAAGGCATTGGAGTACCCAAGATTTGGTTTCCGGTGGAGCACCTAAAATCATAGAATATTATTACAATTATCGTACTAGTGAGATCGAAAAAATGAGCGAACGTAAAATCAAAATTAACATAAACAGCAGCAAATTCGCGTTTACCGAGATTTTTAATAATCCTTTTGTAACTTATTTGGGATTCGAAGGCGTCTGCGCTAGTTCCCTGCGCCGCTGGAAACAACCTGTGTGCAGCGTGTATAACATTTGCCCTACCACCTACCGCAAATAAAGGGTAAAGTACCTACCTAATTCCAAATTTAACATTAAACGACTAAATATATACCTATGCAGAAATCATCTTTGGCGGTGCGTCCAAGCCCTTCCCTAAGCTGTCCAACTATGTCCCTAAGCTGGTGCGAGACATATGTCGGGAAGAGAAGGGCTACTTGCGCACCTTTCCCACAGTACGGCGGCCAGTCATATCGTTGGCCGTTTTTATTAGACCACCTTGTGTACTGCGCACCCGAGCACCTACATAACCGTGATGGTGAGGAGAAGTATCCCCATTTACTTTTAATAAATGACTAAAATATTAAAAAATGTGATAAATTTTATCAGAAACTCAATGCAAACATTTAAAATGTTGTAGGGTGAGTTTTAAAGACAGATAAATGGCGCGAATGTTTAATTTTTGATTACTTCGACTTTCTAATGCAATCCGAGAAAGATTTTTATTAATAATTCAATACAATTATTTAAAATGATGTAAGGTAATTTACAAATACAGAATAATGGCGCGAATGTTTAATTTCCAATTAATTCCACTCTCAAATACTTTCCGATAAAGATTTTTATTGGTAATTCAATACAATTATCTAAAATGATGTAAGGTAATTTACAAATACAGCATAATGACGCGAATTTTTAATTTTCAATTAATTCCACTCTCAAATACTTTCCGATAAAGATTTTTATTACTAATTCAATACAATTATTTAAAATGATGTTAAGCAATTTACAAATACAGCATAATACGATTTTCATTAATTCCATTTCAATAAATATTAACAGCCTTTAAGTATTCAATTGCTCAATTATGCATTGAAAAATCAAAAGAACGGTCAAAATTCAGACTTTTGAAAAAATAGATTAATTTTCAAAAATACATGCATGTTTTTCGCTTACAGATATGGATCATTCACACTTGGTTATATTTATTGACAATTAAACATTCGAGCCATTATTCTGTATTTGTAAATTGCTTAACATCATTTTAAATAACTGTATTGAATTACTAATAAAAATCTTTCTCAGATTGCATTAAAAAGTCGAATTAGTTGAAAATTAAACATTCGCGCCATTATTCTGTATTTGTAAATTACCTTACATCATTTTAGATAATTGTATTGAATTACCAATAAAAATCTGTTACGGAAAGTATTTGAGAGTGGAATTAATTGGAAATTAAACATTCGCGCCATTATTCTGTATTTGTAAATTACCTTACATCATTTTAAATAATTGTATTGAATTATTAATAAAAATCTTTCTCGGATTGCATTAGAAAGTCGAAGTAATCAAAAATTAAACATTCGCGCCATTTATCTGTCTTTAAAACTCACCCTACAACATTTTAAATGTTTGCATTGAGTTTCTGATAAAATTTATCACATTTTTTAATATTTTAGTCATTTATTAAAAGTAAATGGGGATACTTCTCCTCACCATCACGGTTATGTAGGTGCTCGGGTGCGCAGTACACAAGGTGGTCTAATGTAAACGGCCAACGATATGACTGGCCGCCGCACTGTGGTTGTATGTATGCTAGTAAAAAAAATCTGATTAGTAAGTAAGATTTCTGTATTTAGACATTATTAGCCAATCAAATGTGAGCTCTTTAGAGCCAATCAGGAATAGTTTTATTATAGCCAGTAAGGAATGAACTTCTTAGAGCCAATGGGAGAAGGGCTTATTATAGCCAATGAGAATAAAGTTGGAGAGTTACTCGACCTGAAATGGAGAGTTACTCTGGGTAGAATTGAGAAGGATATAAAAGGAAGGACTGTGGCAGTAGCAGTCAGTTGGCTTTTTGCATTCGGACAGTTGCCATGGTATCCAGAGCTGAACTGGAAAGAACAGTGTTTAAATTATGCTGTATTATCTTTTGTGAGTGAAATTGTGTTTTGTGAATCTTGTGTGTTTGAGAAATAAATCAAGTTTAGGAAAAGTCAATTTCTCAAGTCAAGTGTTTTCCGTTGTGTTCCATTGATTTCTTATCGCACTTATTCCTCACATCTACATTATTGGAAAACTTCCTGAGAAATCCAGTTTTCAACAGTTTTTCGAAAACTTTTCCAGATGCAAGGGACGCCCTTGTAGAACTTTTGTGGAAAAGTATTTTCCAATATCTTTTCCAAAACCTTTTCCAGATTCAAGGAACCCCTTCGTGGAAAGTTGAAAAGTAATTTTCCAGAATCTTTTCCAGAGTCTAGGAACCCCCTTGTAGAACTTTTGTGGAAAACTATTTTCCAATATCTTTTCCAGAATCTTTTCCACATTCAATGAACACCCCTGTGGGACTTTTGTGGAAAACTCTTTTCCAAAACGTTTTTCCAGAATCTTTTCCAAACCAAGTGCCACTATTGTGGAAAAGAGCTTTTCCAGATATCTTTTCCAAAAACTTTTCCAAATATTTGAAAGTGATATTTAGGCATATGAGGTAAAGACATTTGACTTTGAGTGAGCCTTAAATTATACTACATACTAGTGAAGTATAGACTAGAGTGCTAGAATTGATACGTTGTCGCACGTTAAAGCGACTGGTCCTTCGTGAAGTAGAATTAGTAAAGGCATTTTTGTGTAATCAGAGTTGAGTCTGAGCTATCGAAGAGGATCGTAACGTTATTGTGTGTCACTAGAGGGTGCTCGCACAAATATAGAGAGTTTTTAAATCATTTTTCGCTTTTTAATTTGGATCAAAATTAGAATTAAATAAGTATTAAAATATCAAACACACTCAGGTAACGAAAAGTTGTATGTTAGACGCAAACGAAAAAATAAAAAATTATTTAAAAAATACTTCGTACCAGGTTACTTTGCTGTCACGTTGAACATTTTGTATTGTATTGTATTATTTATTCAGAAAGATCTCTCTCAGGCCAATAGCCCACAGAGCCAGCATTATATTTACATTGATAAATTCAAACATTACCCTTATAAAATGGAAGGTTCATATTTAAAGCTAACCTATATTTAAAATATCATAATACACAGATTGTTTTACAGTTTCATAATACACATTACTTTTAATAATACCACTTTACTCATGCAAGTTTTACGTTACATTATTGGATATACACATGTGTCTATGAGTATTTTAAATCTTTGGAATATAAATATAGTCACGGTTTGGTAATAATGTCTCTATGTCTTATGGCATTAAGAACAAAGTGTACAATTTCTTTGCATGAATCGATGTTTTCGATATTAATATATTTCAATGGATTGTTTTCTCCGTCCGATTCATGGTGCTCATTATTATTACTTCTTAGATACAAAGGTCTTACATTTACAAATTGTTTACATCTAAAAATAAAATGACACATAGTTTCATCCTCACCCATATTACAAACAGTACATTTTTCGTTCCATCCTAAATTAGTACTACTTAATTTGTACTTAAAACAACCGTTTGTTATTCTAATCTGCGCAATAATTCTCTTATGGCTTAGTGGAATCGGGAAGTCTAAATATTTGGGATAACCCGAATGAGGCATTATCATTAGGTACTTTTTATTTCTAATGGACATATTCAATTTGTTTAGATCTATGTTTTTATCTATGGAGATTTGTTCATTTAACCCGCCTTGTAAAGCAACTAGAATATGATCAGGGTGTGGGTTGGATAATATAGGTTTATAAGGTCGTATTTAGTTAAAAGCTCCTTTAGCTGTAGGTACCAATTGAACCTTATGTTTTGGTCGGTTTCACTTCTTTTAATTAAGGCACACATACATGATTTTGCATATCTTAAGGCACACATACATGATTTTGCATATCTGTCACGTTGAACATATCTTGCTCCTGAGCTGCTTCTATTACTGTCATTCTCAATTCTATTTTCTCCAGCTTTGGAAAGTTTGTTGAAATCGTTAATTTTCTCGCTGGCTGCAGCTACAATACCAATTTTGTATTTACACATTGTCACAACTTGATTTTCATTATACTTCTATGTGGTGTTGGTAATTCCATGCGCGGCTCGAACTTATTTTAATAGCAACTTTCTTCAAATGGAAAAAATACTTCGTGATGTAATAGTGCCAATTCATCAATTTTGTGATGCCAGTGGGCCAACTTCCACTACAAATGAGAAAAGGAAGAAGTTTGACGCTGTGGTATCTTCCCTCTGCATATTAGCTTGCCCTTGAGTCAATTTCCCCACCCTATGTTCAACCTTGTTTGTCCCAATTTTTGTCAACAATTGTTATTACCATTGTTGACATGTTTGTGACAATTACTCCCACCTTGTGTACACTCTTGATAGTCCCAATTGGTGTTAACAATTATTATCATAGTTGACATGCATTGCCCTTACATAATGTCCACTGCCTTCATTAGCTAAATTTCCTTTCCCTTGGGGCAATTGGCACCAACCCAAACTGGTAGACTTTTTCATTTTGACGGCAAACGTGTTATTTCCACATAAAGTGATGTCAAACCTTCTCTTTTCATCAATTGTAAGTATTATTACACAATATAATCGTTTTTATAGATACAATCGAAATTTTGAAAATGTATTTTAAATATTAAATCACAAGTTTGTCGGTGTTCGTGATTTTGCAGACATAAATATGTTAATTGTTCAAAAGTGGAGAAATCTGATGGCAGATACCACGCACAGCAGGGGAACGAGGACCCCTCTCTACAAGCTGACCCCTGGGATGAGTCGATCATTAAGATCATCCGCGGGCGGTAAATTTGGTCAGTTGTGGGCCTACTGAGGATAAGGTGAGGATGTGATGCTACTGGGTAGTCAGCTTGGACCCACCCTTTAGCAAGGAAACTCGCAGTCTCAGGATCACGAAAAAAACATTTTGATTTTGACCTAAGGACTAGGGTGGGATATGCATTAGGCATACCCCTCGTCCCCGTCCTCTCGAAGATTCAAGTAATGATTCTGGGTTTGGGATCCGGGATAACGGGGGTGCAATGGTCCTCTTCTTGTATCACTTAATCTTGTCATTGTGGCTGGGCATTCTGCATGCAGAGAGATGTCAATGTTATTTTTTTTCCAATTTCTTTGGCATTCTGGGCATCATTGTACGTTCATTGCATGGACTATATTATCATTTCGTGCCAAAGTAACGGGTCTATAGTGGTCCCTAGTTAAATTGCAAAATTCACTGAATTTTTTCTTTAAAACATGAATGGTGAAATAAAAACCAATTTCTAAAAATATTTTGAAAATATTTGCAATAAGTTCCCATTATACTTTTTATTGTTTAAATTTAGGCCATGCATGTTCATAGAAAAAATTATTTTAGACGACCATTTTTCAAACAAAAATGTTATCTATAGATTTTAAAATTTGTATACGTATATACGGGTTGGAATGTCAAAAAATCCAATAGCACAATTAAAAAAGGTTGAATCTTAGGCAAGGCCGTACCGAGGGGGTAGGCTTAGAGGCTTAAGCCTCCCCCAGGATTTCTAAAGTTACACAAGATATTATTAGTATTTTTATTGATCATGATAATATTATAGGCAATCAATCAATATATAAATAAATATGTGCTTCCCACCAATACTTGTATCATAAATCCTGAAATATAGATTATATTCCCAAAAAATAGATTATATTCCCAAAAAATTACCAAAAATCGCGAAATTTTTCTAATTTTCTAATTTATTTTTTAATCATTTTCCCCAAATTTCCTTAAATGTATGATACAAAAATTGACAAATTGTTCATATTTCATATGGGTAATAACATAATATGGCCATGCATTTCCAGCTAGCCTCCCTCAAAGACAAATCCTGGGTACGGCCCTCATCTTATAGGTTGGAACATCACATTCAATAAGTCTCGGACTGAGACTAATACTATTATAATCATTACAGAAGACAGAAAGAACCGCGAGCTTTGAATAGCATATTCAATATTATACACAGAATTTATTTACTTTTGACTTTATAATTTTCTATAAATCTCATCTTCTAATGTTTTTATATTTATTAGATTATTATTTAAAATTGTCAAAATGGTATTACATAGTAATTTCGATAAATGTCTTATTTGCAGAAAGTTGTTGGAAATAAATAAGACAAAATTGGGAGAGACGGATATAAAAATCTCGACGAAGAAAACTGAAGCTGTGTTTACTGCATGGAAGAGGGAATGTGCGACAGCTATTTGTCATGTGCTCTTTGGAAAAAATATTGATTACATTGTCAATTATTTACAAAATGCTCATTATTGTTCCGGTTGTGAACAACTAGTTCGGGATGTTGGATATGTGTGGAAACAGATTCAGTCATTTCAAAATCGAATTAGTGAATTATCATCAAAGATGTACACCCTGATTGATTTAAATTACCAAATGATTGAGGCAAAATCGCAAGCAGAGACAACTCAAGAAAGAATTTCATGTCTTCTTAACACAACTGCTCCGTTAAAAGTTGCAGAATATTCGTACGAGGAAATGGTGGAAATTATTTACTCAGGTAAAATTGCCAACCAGAAATGAAATATAATAATATATACTATAATAAATAATATAATAAATGCATAAAGATATTGAATGAAATGAAACGCTCGAAGCCCCTAAAACAAAACATAATTTTCTTAACTTGTCCCATTATAGTTGTATCCACTTCTCTGAAATCTGATCTAAAAGGATTTGCTTGCTCTGAATCATCATTTTCAAATAATGTGGGAATACACCCAGATTCTTTAACATTTGGATCATCATATGATTCTGTCAATGAAGTTAAAGAAGAGTATTCAGACTCAGACATGGAGCAACAAGTTGTCGGTAATATACAATACACCACCAAATATTATATAAATTTTTGTTTTTTAAAAGCTTAATTTGAATTCTGGGCTACCGTGTGGTGTACTATTATAAAAATACTTTTATTGGGTTGACTGAATTTTTGGACTTGCCCTAACTATTTATTCCAGCTTATTAATGAATCGAAAACTCGTAATAATCACTATTTAAATATTTTTAACTGACAGATGATCCATTCTTTAACGAAGATGCACACAATTATGTTCCAATTAAGTCCGATTTTGATGAGAGCAATGAGAGCGTTGAAGGTAGTGGTTTCGAAAACCACGAAGATTTACATGTTAATAAATATGTTGACGACGATACGAATTCTTCGAGTGAGCATGAGGTCAAAGAAAAGAAAAGAAAACAAGGCCGTCCTAAGTTAAAGCTAAACAAGAAAAAGAAAAGGAATCTCTGGAGACTGTATTCGTGTGATGAAGAAGGCTGTGAAAGCCAATTTACATGTGAAGCAAACAAGCAACTTCATATTAGGAAGATGCACAAAGGTACTAGTACAAAAAGAACATTTTGATCGTTGTAATTAGACACATAATCCTTCTGTCATCTTAATTTTTACCTTTGAAACTGAAAACTCGTAAAAATTGAAACAAATTGAAAGATATAATTTGTTTTAGAAAAACTTGTATGTGATTCTTTAAAGTTTAAAGCAGTTTAAAATCTACAGTATATTATCTTCCTATCTTATTTCTCCTGTTTAAAATCCAAATTGTTGTTGACCCACGTGATAGATATTTTCATCAAAACTTTGCTACTTTTCTATTTCCACCCCAGTATTTTAACAATTTCGAAAACAACACAATGCTGTATTCAAACAAATCTTATTGTTATGCACTAATATTAATAAATCTTTTTTAATTCAAATGTTCTATATTTCAGGGGAATCGAAGCCTTACAAATGTGTTCAATGTGAGAAAAAATTTACAAGTTCGGATCACTTAAAACGACATGTAAATCATGTGCATGAAGAAGGAAGAGTGTTGAAATTCTACAGTTGCAAATTTTGTTGTATTAAGTATATCGAACTAAATGATCTCACTTCGCATTATTCCACTTCACACCAAGAACCCAATCCTTTCAAATGTGCGTTTTGTCCTGAATTGTTCCCAAACAATTTAGATTTAACAAAACACACAAAACAATCTCATCACCAACCCAATGTTTGCAAAGTTTGCGATGCAGTGTTTCTCAGTCCTGTCGTATTAAATAGTCATGAACAAAAACGTCATATTGGCAAAGCTGAGTGGCCCCAATGCTCCATATGTGGCCAAACACGTGCCTGCAAGGCTTCGTTGAAAGTTCACATGAAAACACACGAGCAATCGACATTGTTCAAATGCGATATTTGCCAACTCGAATTTAAATCCTTGTTTCAGTTGAAGTCTCATAGCCAATTGCACGTTGAAGGAGAATTTGCATGCAATGTTTGTGGAATGATTGTGCCAAACCTCTATGACCTGAAAGCTCATGAATCGACACACAAGTCAAAAAGAATTCGACGGATTATTTACGACTACAAATGTAAATTCTGTTGCAAGGGTTACTTTAAAGAAGAAGAATTAAATGATCACTACGCTGTGGCACATTTGGAGCCCAATCCATTCTCTTGTGCTTTTTGTTCACATATATACAGCAATTTTGTGGATTTACAGAAACACATGAAAACTGTTCATCCAGATCCGAATTCTGGAAAACGGAAGTGTAAAACGTGCGGTCTTTATTTTGCCAACAAATCTAGTTTATGCGTTCATCAAAAAACTCATCTTGATCCAAGTTTCTTATTCAAATGTGATTTGTGTGCTGCGGTGTTTAATTTTCCTTACTTACTAAAAACTCATATGGAAACCCATTCTGACAAAACAAAGTACGTTTGCGATAAATGTGGAAAAGCGTACAAAACTTCAACTTGTCTCTTCCGTCATTCAAAAACCCATGACGAAAACCAGCGGAAACACGCATGCAAAATTTGTGGGAAAAAATTCTTTAGCAGCTCCCATTGCAAAAATCACGAACGATGTCACTCCAACATCAAGGAGTTTGTTTGTCACATTTGTGGAAAGGGGTTTAACCGTGATTGCAATTTGAATGAGCATTTGAAAATACACGCTGGTGTACCCACACGACGTCGTCCGAAGTTAAAGTTAAAATCCGTAGAAGCGAACCATATTTAAACCACCATATAGCTAGTCGACAATCAAATATTTATCAAAGATTTACTTTTATAGGAACTTCTGATTTACCATTTACTACATTTACCAATTTTTTAAAACCTACATTCTCAAAATGTTCGTGTATATGATGAAAAAAGCCTGGAATGATTGCAGCCTCTCTTGCAAAAATGATTATTTATGCTTACTATAATATATTTGTAATTCGTTTCATTTGGGAAAAAAGTAAAACAGTTTTTCAACGTATGGTGGTATCTAATGTTGATTTAATTGATAATCCATCTATATGATAATTAATAGTAATATTATAATCCATAGTAAAAAATGCGATTTTAGGATGAGTAAAATTGTATATCGAAATTTGCATTCGGATAAAGATCTGGTTTTATTTAGTACAGTTGTTTACTTTAACTAGTATGAGTTTTTAATTGAAAGCTCTTATAAAATAGCAACATACATACTTGCACACTTTGTATTGTACACATTTACACATAAATACAGAATAGGAATCCATTCATGCATATGTACGAGTTGAGAGTTGAGACGAGACTATAAACATCCACTAAAAGCTAACACCCTACGCCCTACACCAAAACAATGCGCAATGTATGTACATTTGACATTCTCGACTAGCTAAACTAGCTATATATAGATGAGAATGAGACTTTGAGACGGATTTCGTTTCTCTTCCATTGCATAATATTTACAATGCTACTTGCAAGTTTGCAAGTCAGCTGCTTTTCTTTACAGTTTCATTTAATTTTTATTTTCTTATTTTCAGCAGTCAGCAATTGCAACTGTTGATTAAAAGTGATTCTAATTTTGTGTAATAATTATGTTTGTAACACATTTGTATGTAGTTGTATTTTACAATATAAAGTTATTTTGCTAACTTTATACAGCTTTTAATAATTCAAAATGGATTTGGAAAGTGAATCCACGGAAAAAGAGTTGATTTCTCTGAAAAATATTGTGAAATATTTTTTTAATCGTGGATTGTTTTCTGATATCGAGTGCCGCAAAATTGTATGTGAAAACTATTATTTATTTGACCGATTTAATTTTGTATTTAGAAACAAGTAAAGTACTGCAATCTAAAGTGATTCTACATAATAGTTAATGTGGTTGCTGCTAAACTACTAATTAATAACATTGTTAATCATTATTTATATGTATATTAATAGGTATATTCGAATGAAGTGAGTCGTATTCATAAAAGGATTTTACTAATAATTGTAACCAAAACTTTTAAATTGGCTGAACAAATCTTGGAAGTCTATAGATGCACTATCCATCCCTTACAAGACAACGAGGTACACATTTTCGCTTTGCTATTGAATTCATGTTTACTCAAAGCCTCCCCCCCCCGGAACATATAAACTAGGTATATTGAAGTGGATGGGCAGGTGGGCAAAATGCTAAAAATTAATATTATATAAGTGCCTATATTTACATAGTATTGGTGCACTGAAGACAATTATGTAGATATGAAGTTTTATTTTATTTTCAACAAAGTTTTACATGGGACTGAATTTATTTAAAAACTGTACATTTCTGAAAGGTCAGTATACATATATCTCATAATATATTATGTGTGTAGTACTCAACAACAATGATTCAAGCGCGCTTGACCCGCTGCGCGCTGCTGTTAATCTTAAGTAAGTTAAAATGACGAAGCATTGAAAAACTTCGTTTAGATGTAACACTGTAGCAGAACTAATTGTAGGAACTTCATAGGACGACTATACTACTATACTTGTTTTAAAACACAGTTTTGTGTATTCTACACGTTTTACAATAGCATGCAAAGTACTTTGCTGCATTACCCGCCCATCCCGTTCCTGGGCATAATAATATATTATATGTGCTTACTGATAATGAACAAAAACTCTTAATATCAATTTTTCATTTACATTTTTTTAGATCTTGAAACGAATATTCTCGTATGTAAGTGCCAACGATCTCATAAATTGCACCCTAGTTTGTAAAAACTGGAAAACTGCGGTTGGATTACGAGAAAATAAAATAACAAGAGGCAATGAAATAAAAGAGCTGCTAGTAATGTTGATTACAGAAAGAGGCCACGATGGAAAAGAAAGCCAAGAAATTGTAAAGTGAAGCATAATGAACTAAATCATTTTTAAGAACCATGAACTTTCTTACAAACCTAAATTTTTTAAACCCATAATAGATAGAAGAAGATGACGTTAATTCACAAAATGATGAATGTGAAATCACAAGTCACGAGATTGATGATAGTATCGAGGCTGTTCAATCCAATCACATATTTACTGACCCACGGATGAATACTCTTATTACTAAAGTATTGCTAAACCATACGGTTCGTACTAATTGTTTTCCCGCATTTAAAATAAGGCCTCAAATATTCATTGAATTGCAATAATAACTTTCTACTCCATTCTCCTAAAGCAAAAAAAAACAACTCTTTGCAGGTATTGACAAATATTTTTCGACTTTTGTCTCTCGAAGATATAAAGAACAACAGACTAGTTTGCTGGAAATGGTATTCAGCAGCCGAACCATTTCTGAGAAAGCTATCAATAGTGAAATTCAATTGGAGTTTTACACCTGAAAATTTCATAAATATTTTCAACTACTTACCTCTTCCAGATCTACCTTTTACAGCTTTCAAATTTACAACTGAATTCTACACCTCTCAACTGACCGATTTCTTTACAAAACATGGAACAATCATTAAAACTCTACAGATGGGAGATTTCTTTACATCCTTACCGAATGAAGTCCCCATGTATTTATCTCAGACATTAAATTTAACTGAATTAGATTTAGAAGGTCCTGACCCCTATCACTACGGCCGCTATACACCAAAACTAATTCTACAATACGAAACACTATTTTCCATCAAATCTCTTTGTCTGAGAAATTCAGCCATCGTTATTGCTGATACGACGTTTGAAGAAAATTCAAGAAAAATTACGCCTTTGAAAATTCGCCTTGCCAATGTTCGATTTTTTATTGATGATACGGATTTCTATCCCGGTTATATGACTTTGAACGATTTCGTGAATTTTAGCGAAATCAAAGAATTAGAAATAGAATCCATGTACTCAGGAAATCAATCTTTCGATTGGGCCAGAGAAAAATTCAACGCAGATCGTATGACTTTTTCCAATGTTCGATTTGTAAACGAAGAAAATTCTTTGTCTACCGTAAATCACTTGAAATTGTATCGTTCGAAATTGTTTGCAACTAATATGAACATCAAAGAATTAGTATTTGGATACGGGGAAATTAATTTGTCAATATTGCCATCCTCAGTAGAAAAACTGTCGATCAACAAATATTGCACGGTACTTCCCGTCACCCATATTCCGTATTTGCCACATTTGAAATATGTTTTCTGGATGGACAGTTTGAATTTGTTGTCTTCCCACTTTGAAAATTGCCCAAATTTGTCTGATTTGGAAATCACAGCTTCGGAAATTGTGGACATAACTTGGTTGCCAAGAACGGTGCGTAGAATTGCGATTCAATCCAGGAATGTGCCCGTTGAATTCGTCGGAGGAGAGCCTCATGAATATTTTGACTTGGATCTTCTTATTTTAAAGAATTTTCCCACCAATGAAATAAAAGATTTGAACTTTGACAAAGTGCGTCCCAAAGTGGTTGTTGCTTTACTGTATGGGGCATATTATAACGATGATGCATTTGTTTCATTTGTCCAGAGAAACGAGCAAATACAAAATTTATATGTTCATTATGATATAATAAATAATTCTGGGGAAGCAAACAATTTCGAGGGAAGTTTACTTTCCCAAATCGTCGACAATGAGTCAGAATTTTACCTTTTTGCAAATGGTCAGGGAATAGGTATAAACAACGAATATTTTCGTTTACACTCAAAGATTGAAGAGTTTGGTTTCTTTTCTGATTTTCTCACTTTTGATCGTTATGATGGCTAGATCTTAAAGTCTTAAATAGAATAAACTCACTGTTACTTTATGCCTAACTTTTTTTTACCTTTTCTGTTACATGTACTTTTGTGCCTAAGCTTTAAGTTGTTTAACCAGGTACCGCTACCAATTTCCTGTATATAGATATAATTCTGCTGATGAAAATATTTTTTTTAATAAAACTGAAGGCTTTCTGCTTATTATTTAAATCTGAAATGTTTGCATGATCAATGAAGCAATCCTTCAAATACTTACTATACAAATAATTGCATCATTTTCAAATTATAATTTCTGAGTCACATCATTTGATGAATGAATATATAAGGTGGGAAGGGCCGCCAGGGGCTGAAATACCAACTCCCAATTTCTGTACTCTACACACGATAAAATAAGTTCTCTCCCAAAAAAGCGAAATTTTTGCTCTAGGCCTCCCCCCCCCCCCCGTATGTGTGACCTTGCTTTTGCGGGATTGTGGTCTGTATAGCTTAGCTTTGCTGTTTGCTATGCTGACTGCTGAGGCTGAGATTATTGGAGTAGTCTCACAGTATATTTATATTGAGTACTGGGGTTGATTGTACAACATTTTAAGAAGCAAGGCCGCGTGTTTTAAATTGTGGTTGAGTTGAGATTATTATTATTAAAATATTTTTAATGTTGTTCGAATGTTGAATGTCTAATGGGGCAAATATAATAAACCTGTTTATTTTGACGTTCAGCTAAACTTAGTTTCAAAATGGGATTACCTAGTAATTGTAATAAATGCCTTATTTGCCGAAAGTTGTTGGAGAGTTCAAAGTGTAAAGACGCAGACATAATCTCGAAGAAAAGTGCAGCTGTTTTTACTGCATGGAAAAGGGAATGTGCGACAGCTATTTGTCATGTACTCTTTGGAAAAAACATTCATTACATCGTCAATTATTTACAACATGCTAATTATTGTCTCCGTTGTGAACAACTAGTTCGGGATGTTAGTTACGTGTGGAAACAGATTCAGTCATTCCAAAATCGAATTAGTGATTTGTCAACTAAAATGTTCAACATGATTGATTCAAATTATCAGATGATTGAAGTAAAATCGCAGCCAGAAGTGACTCAAGAAAGGATTTCAATGCTTCTTGACACATCTGTTCCAGTTAAAATTCCGGATTATTCTTATGAGGAAATGGTGGAAATAATTTATTCGGGTAAAATACAAAGTGTTCAATATAAAACAATTATATGTCAACCAAAAATAAATTTAAATAAATTGTGATGGATGAGACATGATTTGACAATACACTAAAATCCAGTAAAATAATAATATCGTAATAATAACAATAAAATAATTAACAATAATTAATATCAATGGTTTGACACCATACTCGTATTGGCAGAACAGCCCATCAATCATATTAAAATAAAACTTGAAACTTTGAAAATATAATAAGGTACCAAAAAGACACGGAAGAATGTTCTTTGAAGGGTTGTCCTGATTAAGGTTAACGCCATTCATAATTTAAAGTTCTTGCCTAATTGCTTTGTATTTTATATAAATAGTTGTATCGAGCTCACTCAAACCTGATCCAAAAGCATTTGCTTGTCCTGATTCTGATTCATTGTCTTCGCATTATGTGGAAGTACACCCTGGTTCTATAACATTTGATTCATCTGAATCAAATGAACATCCAACTCAATACTTTGAAATGGTCAATAAATTTGAAGAACAGTATTCGGACCCAATACAATGTGTACAACAACAAGAAGCTGTTGGTATGTATAAAACTTATTTAATTTTGCGCATTTCCGAAACGTATATTCTTTTGAATATCCTTTCATAACTCACTGTTGTTTTTGAGGAATTGGCGTAAACATTTATTACTTTACCGATTTGATAATTTCTAACAATTATTTAAAGATTTTCAAGGTGATCCATTATTTAACGAAAACACTGAAGATACGGAAAATATCCACCAGGTCATAAATGAAAATTACAATTCCTACTTCAACTATGATAACGAGAACGTCGAAAGTAATAGTTTTGGAAACGAAGACTTGCCACTGGATCAGAATGATGACGTCGTCTTGAATTCTTCGAGCGGCGTCTCCGAAAATAATGGAAGAGAAAGCGATCCATTAAAACAAACATTAAGCAAAGTGAACGATCTAATGCGGAGAATGTATTACTGTGATGAAGAAGGATGTGGTAGGAAGTTTGTACGTGAAGAATGCAAACAGCTTCATATTCGGATGGTGCATCCAGGTACTAATTGCACATATATGCAAAAGTTTGTGTATGAATGTTAAATAACATTAAAAATTATTGATTATTAATATTATTAATCAATAATTTTTAATTCTGATCTTTAACACGCGACATACCAAACCTGCTACATTTGTAGTTTTTTAAAGATTTAAAATTAATCAATGTTCCCTTACAACTGGTAACTTGGGATTTTTTGTATTTGTTACGAAACTATCTAGTTACCTGCTACCGTTTATTTGAAGTTGGTAAACCAAAATTTGAATTTTTAAAAAATCAAAATCTGAAACAAAAATTTTTCTCCAATGTATTAAGAGCCTGTCTGCATTTGTAGTCGTTATCCAGGGTTTCGGTCGAAGCCAACTACAATTGTAGTACGCCATGTTATAATAGTATATCGGGACCTTCGAAACCCTGTTTCTACAAATGTAATTGCGAAATTTACATGGGAGATGGGACTACAAATGGAGTAGGTTTGGTATACTACGTAACTTTTTAGGTTTGGTATAAATATGTCCCGTGTTAAGGGCTAAACTGAAAACAAAGGAACTCACATGATCAATTAATAAATCATAAGTCCAATAATAAGTTTTGTTTAAAATCTTTTAATTCTGTGTTTCAGAAAAATGGAATTCGTGCAATTCCAAATGTTCGCAATGTGGGAGACAGTTTTCAAGTTGGTACCACTTAAACGACCACGTAAATCGTGTACATGCAGAAGGAAGAGTATTCAAGACTCATAATTGTAGGTTCTGTGGCACCAAATACATTGAACTTAATGATCTCACTTCCCATTACTACACTTCACACCAAGAACCGAATCCGTTCAAATGTGCTTTTTGTTCTGAAATGTTTCTTAACAGTTTAGAATTAACTAAACACACCAAACAATCTCATCCCCAACCCAATGTTTGCAAAGTTTGCGAAGTAGTTTTTATCAGTGATTCCTTATTAAAGACTCATGAACTAAAACTTCACAAAGGCAAAGCTGTGTGGCCACAATGTTCCCTGTGCGGAAAAAAATGTGGTGGCCAAGCCGCGTTAAAAAAACACATGGAAATGCATAGTCAATCGACATTATTTAAATGCGACGTTTGTCAACTCCAATTCAAATCCTCGTCTCAGTTGCAGTCCCATAGTGAATTGCATATTGAAGGAGTTTTTACGTGTAAAGTTTGTGGAACTATTCTGCCGAGCTTTTATGATCTCAAAGTTCATGAATCGACACACACACCAAAACATACTGTGGAACGTGAAAGTGGAGAACCTAAACCTGCAAACAAAAAAGTTCGACAGATCAGAATGAAATTTCTATCGAGGAATTACAACTTCCAATGTAAATTTTGTGGCAAGGGCTACATTAATGAAGAAGAATTAAATGATCACTACTCTACAGCTCACTTAGGAGAAAATCCATTCTCTTGTGCATTTTGTCTACACATCTGCACTAATTCTGTCGATTTAACCAGCCACATGAAAACTGTTCATCCAGATCCGAATTCCTTACTTGGAAAGCTAAAGTGCGACACGTGTGGTCGTTATTTTGCGAATAAAGCGAGTTTACGCTCTCATCGAAGGACTCATACTGATCCGCTATTCAAATGTAATTTATGTCCTGCCGTATTTAAAGTTAGTAGTAATTTAAAAAATCATTTGGAAATCCATACCGGAAAAAGAAAGTACGTTTGCGATATATGTGGAAAAGATTTCAACTATTCACAAACCCTCTCGAGACATTTCAAAACTCACGACGAAAAAGAGCGAAAGTATGCATGCACAATTTGTGGGAAGAAATTCTTTTCTATCTCAAATTGCAAACATCACGAAAAATGTCACACAAATGTCAAGGATTTTGTTTGCGAGATTTGTGGGAAGAGTTTTAATCGTAAAAACAATTTGAAAGTACATTTGATAGTCCATGCAGGTGGATCCCCAAGTGATTGTTCGAAGTTCCAATTGATACAAGTCGATTCAGACACTAAGCAACCAGGGCCAACAAACAATGTATAATTTTGTTATTATCTAATAAAATAAAGCAGGAAAAAATTTAATCCTAAGATGTTGTTGAAGCATATCATGAGTGCATGTGCAACAGTTCAGTACAGAGATGTCTATACTTGCCCATCCACTGCAAAATATTTGGGCATGCCTAAAATGTACAATACTTTTTAATTCCTACAAGATTAAATGCTTTTTATTACTGATCATTTTTTGGTAAAACTGGCTGTGGCTGTGTTGAATTTGAGATTATTGGAGTATCTAGTCTCACACAGCATTTATTTTGACTACTGGGGTGTATTGCACAACATTTTAAGAAACAAAGCCGCGTGTTTCAAAATTACGCTTGAGTTGAGTGAGATTGCAAAGAGGATTTACATGATTTTTTATTTATGTATTTCTAAAAAATGTTGTTTGTTTGAGTTTCTAATAGCAGAAATAATAAAATTGTTTATTTTGACATTTAGTTAAACTTAGTTGTAAAATGGTGTTGCCTAGTAATTGTAATAAGTGCATTATTTGCCGAAAGTTGTTTGAGAGTTCAAAGTGTAAAGACGCAGACATAATCTCGAAAAGTGCAGATGCTTTTACTTCATGGAAAAACGAATGTGCGACAGCTATTTGTCATGTACTCTTTGACAAAAATATTGATTACTTTGTCAATTATTTGCAACATGCTAATTATTGTCTCCGTTGTGAACAACTAGTTCGTGATATTAGTTACTTTTGGAAACAGATGCAGTCATTCTACAAACGAATTAATGATTTGTCAGATAAAATGTTCAACATGATTGATTCAAATTATCAGATGATTGAAGTAAAATCGCAGCCAGAAGTAACTCAAGAAAGAATTTCAACAATACTTCTTGACACAGCTGTTCCGGTTAAAATTCCGTATTATTCTTATGATGAAATGGTTGAAATAATTTACTCAGGTAAAATCAGAAAGTTGACAAAAACAATCATTAATCATATACGTTAGCCAAAACTAAATTATAACAAATAGTGATCAATGAAATATGACAATTATCTAAACGCCAGGAAAATAATAATTTATATGATATTAACAACAATAATAATATCAATGGGTTGACTAATTAATAAGCAGTGATTAGGAATGATCAAATGAGCAAACTACTTGTATTTTGTAGTTTGAAAGAAAAATACTGATATGTATGCATTTTCATCAAAAATTGCTGGCAATGTATTTTAATTACATGTAGCTTCAGGCAAAAAGAAGCAAAAATACTTAAAATACATTCTAAAATACAAACTACTTTTCCTTCAAAAACGAGAATGGGATCACATAATTCACAGTGTATTTGGGATGGGAGTATATCATCATCATACCATATATTGCACCCTGTCACGCTTTGTCAAACGACCCGGTGAATGTTGTTGACACCTTAATCAAAGTTGAGCAGCACCATTTCATTAGTCATTGTGCAAAGTTACAGCCAAATCGGACGAAAAGTTGGCTGAAATCATGGTATTATTCGATGACCTCAAGAGGTCAAACTACCCATTGAATGTTGTTGACACCCTAATCAAAGTTTATCAGCAGTATTTTATTTGTCATTATGCAAAGTTACAGCCAAATCGGACGAAAAGTGTCTGGAAACCCTATTTTTATTCGATGACCACCAGAGGTCAAGCGGCTCGGTAACTTTTTTTGTAACCCTACTCATCGTGAAAGCCCTCAACATGATGAAGATGTGTGCAAAATTTTAGCTCAATGGCATGAAAAGTGGGTTGAAACCCTAGTAACATTCGGTGACCTCCAGAGGTCAAACGGCCCGGTAACTTTTTTGCTACCCTACTCATCGTGAAAACCCACAACATGATGAAGATGTGTGCAAAATTTTAGCTCAATCGGACGAAAAGTGCACGGGCCATCCATTGTGTGCGTCCACCTTTGAGTATGCTTTACAAATGTAACAAAATTTGACGAAATGTTGTATTTAAACATGCACAAATACGCAATACTTAGAAATATTTAGTAGAAAGGTTACATGAAAATGGAAATAATAAAGAATTATACCACTTTTTACTTGAAAATACCCAGGATTTGGCTATTTTGAAGACTTTTGAGTACATTTGAGTATGATTTGAGTATTTTGGCATTCTCATGAGAATTTTGAGGATATGGCTAAATTTGAGTAAAATACTCATGATTTGAGTATATCTGGCAACCCTGGCTCCCAAGGGGACTCTTGCTTGGCTAAATCCAGTCAATAGTCACAGGATATTATCGAATAAAAAGGAGATATTAGGGGTGAAAGATAGTCTTTAAGTTAAAATTTTACGCAACTTTCATTTCAAAACTCATTTTTGTAAATGTCCATATCTCCGAAATTAAGTACTAAACCTAGAAACATAATATTGCTATAGTTGGAAAGATAATAACCTAAGCTTTCATTTTATGTACTCATAGCCCATGCAACTTCCCCCGTTGGGGAGAAAAAGGGAAGAGTACTACTCATTAACGTGCCACACTGTATATACCCTTAACTATAAGGAGATTAGGCAAACCTGTTGTGTTTGATCCCTGATTTTATATTTTGTAAGTTGTAATTGTATTTTGAAAGTAAGGTATTTTGCACATTCCTGATAGTAAATATGATTAAACAGCTCTTAACTATCATAGTAAAGTAAAACTTGAAACTAGTGAACCCAAATGACACAAAATAAAAATACATACTATTCCTTGACATTAGAGTTATTCTGTCTCATGTTCTCTGGAGGGTTGTCTAGTTGTCTTCATGAGGGTAGGGTTTATGTAATTTATGATTCAAAGTTCTTGCCTAATTCCTTTGTATTTTATATAAATAGGTGTATTCAGCTCATTCGTACCTGATTCAAAAGCATTTGCTTGTGCTGACTCATTGTCTTCGCAGAATGCGGAAGTTCACCCTGGTTCTGTAACATTTGATTCGTCCGAATCAAATGAACATCCAACTCAATACTTTGAAATGGTCAATAAATTTGAAGAACAGTATTCGGACCCGATACAATGTGTACAACAAGATCAAGCTGTCGGTATATATATATTTAAAACTCATATCATTCATCCATCGCCCCTATTGTTTTATTGTTTTTGAGGAATTGCCGTAAACATTTATTATTTCGCCGATTTGAAAATTTCTAAATATTATTTAAATATTTTCAAGGTCATCCATTATTTAACGAAAATACTGAAGACACGGAAAATATCCACCAGGTCACAAATGAAAATCACAATTCCTACTTCAACTATGATAATGAGAACGTTGAAAGTAATAGTTTTGGAAACGAAGACTTGCCAGTGGATCAGTATGCTGACGTTGTCTTGAATTCTTCTAGCGAGGTCCGCGAAAATAATGGAAGAGAAAGCGATCCAATGAAACTAACATTAAGCAAAGTGAACGATCAATCATGTAAAATGTGTTACTGTGATGAAGAGGGATGTGGTAAGAAATTTACACGTGAAGAATGCAAACAGCTCCATATTAGGATGGTACACTCAGGTACTAATTGCACATACAAAAATATTAATGCTATTATTATCAGTTAATTTTTAATTCCGATCTTTAAGTTCTAAACCAAAAACAGAGAACTCAAATAATCAAACAAATGATGGATAAAATATATTCGTTGGTCTGGAAAAGTTAAGATATTGTAATTAGTTATTTATTAAAATTGTTGTTGATAATCAAAGTAGACATTTCCAAGATAAAAAACAAAGATGACAGCAATTGTTGACACCATTATGACATGCAAGTGATGCAAGGGTGTCAACAAGCTCGCTGATCGAATAGTTATTATATACATTGTGCATGTGTTTGATTTCTAGTTCTTAACTGCAAAATATATTGATGATTGAATCTAGTCAAATCTCAAAGTCAAATAATAATTTAAAAAAAAACCTTTTAAATGTATTTCATGGAAAAGGAATCCGTGCAATTCCAAATGTTCGCAATGTAAAGAAAGATTAATTATACACATCAAATATTGCTACTAATTTTATTTTCATATACTTATATTAATAAAAAAAAATTAATTCAAACCTTTTTATGTTTCAGGAGAATCGAAGCCTTACAAATGTGTTCAATGTGAGACAAAGTTTACAAGTTCGCATCACGTAAGAAGACATGTAAATCTTGTACATGCAGAAGGAAGAGTATTGAAGACTAATAATTGTAGGTTTTGTGGCATCAAGTACATTGAACTTAATGATCTCACTTCACACTACTGCACTTCACACCAAGAACCGAATCCCTTCAAATGTGCATTTTGTTCTGAAATGTTTCTTAACAGTGTACAATTAACTAAACACACTAAACAATGTCATCATCAATCCAATGTGTGTAAAGTTTGCGAAGAAGTGTTTATCAGTGATTCCTTATCAAAGACTCATGAACTAAAACTTCACAAAGGCAAGGCTGTGTGGCCCCAATGCTCCGTTTGTGGAAAAAAATGTAATGGTCAAGCCGCGTTGAAAAGACACAAGGATATACATCGCCAATCGACATTATTTAAATGTGACGTTTGTCAACTCCAATTCAAATCCTCGTCTCAATTGCAGTCTCATAGTGAACTGCAAGTTGAGGGGTTGCTTACGTGCAAAGTTTGTGGAACTATTCTGCCGAGCTTTTGTGACCTCAAAGTTCATGAATCGACACACACACCAAAACAAACTGTGACACCTAAAAGAGGGAAACCTAAACCTGCAAACAAAAAAGTTGGACAGATCAGTCAAGCGAGGAATTACAACTTCGAATGTAAATTTTGTGGCAAGGGCTACATTAAGGAAGAAGAATTAAATGATCACTACGCTGTAGCTCACTTGGTATCAAATCCATTCTCCTGTGCATTTTGCTTACACATCTGCACTAATTCTAGTGATTTAACCAGACACATGAAAACGGTCCATCCAGATCCGAATTCCTTACTTGGAAAGCTAAAATGCGACACGTGTGGTCGTTATTTTGCGAATAAATCTAGTTTAAGGTGGCGGTTCAGTACTATGCACATTTCGCAGTTTTTTACCACTCATTTCGCTATAACTTTTGAACGAAAACT
>JAQFYB010001391.1:0-33179 GCA_034694085.1 Pogonognathellus longicornis | reverse complement strand
GTAAATCGTCATTTGCGAGAGTTACTTGACTTAAGAGGCAAACATTTATGGACTTCGTTTTAACTTAGTTACATGTGTGAAAAAACGATGATCCAATTAGCACAAAGAAAAAATATTTCCCTCATTATTGCATTTAGATTGTGGACCAGTTTATATTCAATTACAGGGCATTTGCTGCGTAGTACTAAGTGTACTTGGTCCGTTTAGCTCAACCATGTGTCAAAATGATCGTTTTTGGATTGTCTACATAAATGGTAAGTAAAAGATAAAAGTAAAATACGACCAAAGGTGTTTTTCCATGTAGACCTGTATAATATTTGTACTTGGCACTCATTCCGTGTTGATGTTGAGACAGAATCACATAGAGAGTTATATTTAAGCTTAGTTAGTAGCTGAGCGACCAGACATGTTACACACATTTAGTGTAGCTAAGTCTGCTATTAAATTTCGTGATGAGTGAAACTAAATTCGAAAGTATTTCAGAAATAATGCTAATCAACTAATCCTAACACATAATTACACGTATTCTCATTATTATCCATCATTTTCTTGTCACATTGTATCTAGTACGACGATCTGTGCACTACAAGTGAAAGGAAAACTGAGCATTTGGCAGGATACACGGCACCACCAACTCTCAGGCAAGACACGAACTGCGACTTGACTACCCGTTATTCGTATTCATGTACCCTTTGTGTCTACACAACAAAAACGCAAAGATCTATTAGGAATATTACGCAGATACGTACTTCTACATGTTTAAGCCAAGTCAAGTTTACTTTAGATTAAGGCGATACAGCACAGTAATTGTTTTTAAACTGTTAATACCCGCTTTTCTACTTGCAATTAGAATAATCTACTTTTTACCTCAAAATTGAATGTTGTCTTTAATTTTAATACGCATTTACCCAGCCATTCTGCTTACTGTCAATTATAATAACGGATATATTATTGACAGTTGTATTACTCTCGTGTTGATACTCATTACTCATTAGGCATTAGCCATACGTATACTTACCTATTATGAATTACACCTATTAATTATGAATTCAAAGAATGAGAAAAACTCATTCTTGACTCACATGTCTTGTTCTAGTAAATCTATTCCAAGCATCTGTGTTGTAAAATTATATTACGGGCATATGGGATCGGAACTCTTTTAACTCACGACGAAATATTTTTTAACCATCTTAACTGTATGGTTAAATACTATCTTGATTTAAAAACCAATTACATTTAAGTGCCAAGATTGCATTGCAAGCATTTTTCTGAATTCTGTACGTCTGTGCAGCTGTTAAACTTATATTATCATGACAATTTCCACAAAGAGTATAAAACAGACGCTGTATTGCACAATGAACACAATACTGGTTAGTGAGTGAGATTGTCGGATCCGCATTCTACATGTAGATGTAAATCTGTAATGTCCGAGAAGAGTAATATTTACTGGCTCTATTAATTTTACCAAGAATTTTCTCATAAAACCACAAACACAACAGATGGCTCACACTCAAAAGTACACACAATAAGCACACAATAAGAGATCCCATAAAACCAAACTTGACATTAACAACAACGATATGTAACAACAACTAAAGCTGCACCCATCATTCCGAATCCATAAAAACTTAAACACGACCTGATAATTTTGTACCCGACACGTGCATGATTCCATACCAATCGTTAATCAATCGAACGTAAATAAACATCTTGTTCCAATTACACAATCAAATCAACGTTTCTCACTTAAGGTCCTTTGTATTGACTCCTTTTTCTTACAAATAAATATAACTCAATTAAGGTACTTGTTCTAAAATTCACACACACTTAATTTACTCCGAGAACGCTATAATCAATGCACCTATGTATAGTTAGTGATGTTATTTAATGTGTCACAGTTAAAGTCACAGTCACAGTCGCCGAACAATAAAGTAGCGTGAGAATAAAAGTGTACCTACATGGATACAACGTGTATGTATGTTGAATCCAATTTCTTATCAACAGCTCACACTTATTAATGTGTAGTCAATCAGATTAAAACAATTAACCATTCAGGACAGTGAACTAAACTGAACTGTTATCTGTGGTCTTAATGGATTAGAATAATAATGAGATTTCAGCTCCTTTCACTCGTTCACAAGACATGAGAGTTGGATGGGAAAGCTGAAACCTTTTGCAGATCTTGTTGAAGACGAAGGATTTAAAATCACAACAATATCTGCATGTGCAGGTAAATACTGTAAATCTCAAACAATTGGCCACAGCCAGAGACACAGTAGACAGAGTGATGTTCCGTTTAATAGTTGACTGACCAGTAAACAACATCATTGGCCACAACGAACGCATCTTCTGTGTGCTGCATTACATAAGACAACATCATAAGCAGAATCAATGCATTTAATTTCAGGTTGAACCTTTGATTTGCTGTTTTCATGACGTGAATGTGAGGCTGGTGCAAAAATCTTATAGAATAGAAATTCAAGATAAAAATTGTACGTGTAAAAAGCGAGGAGCAACACACAGCTACGTGTGAATTGTAAAGGCACACCGTAGGAGATATAATACATGTGTTCGTTCATGCAATACCATTATCGAGCTCTTCAATGTACTGCAAAGATTTTTTTAACGCATCCACCAGACATACGCATCCCGCATCACTTGCTCATCCACTACTTCATAGTAATATAATGTATGTCGACGTATTTCTTTCCATTCACAATTGATCTCGTTCAAAAATTAAACGGGATCAACCGGCTTGATCCCAGTAGTATCACCATTTTGCAGTAAGAAAAGAACAGTGAGTGTGTGTGAGTGTGTCTAGAGATTTACATGTTGTACACAAGAACATGCAGACTTCGTGCTATGAATTGATACAACGTTCTTTCCATCATCATTTTAGGTACAGTTCGGACTTGGCTTGAAATGAAAGAAAGAAAAGCAAAGCCAGGGCAAACCGCTCCTACTTATTATACTGTGAATGTGTCTGGCTGTGAGCAACTGACCGATAATAATAATGTAGCTAACATATTATCCTCTTGCCTCATTCAATCATCCTGCGATCATCCTCAATAATATAATACTGGGCTGGATGCATAATGGATTCGAAGAAAAATGCAAGTTTTACTCTAACAAGCTCAACAATTGCAACGCAACTTCGCATGCAGAGTCAATGCCATTCAAAATTACATTGGTTGTTGTCGCCGCTGCTGGAGTTAAGATAAATCCGACAAATCTAAAACCAAACCTTATCAAGCTACATGCATTATTAGTATTAGAAGACTTGGAGTGTACAGAGAAGAGCTACTACTCTTCCCGGTTGTTGGTTGTTAGTTGGAAGCTTTGGATTTGGCCATGGGCATCATGCAATTGATAATACACATAGGGAAAACTGGTTCTTCACTCTAGTCTCTTTTCTCTACTAACTTGTATTTATTTACGAATTCATGGGCAAATCAAATGATTTTTCTAAAAATTTCTTTCTCACGCTGCGTCCCAGCTTTTACCACAACTTCACTACACATGTGTCTTTCGCTTCGTATCCACATGAGACGTGACTACTACTGTTATTACTATCTACAGTAGTTTAGTTAGCAAATACTAATAGAAGCTATGTAGTGCTGTATAAGTATCTTATATAATATTTTACGATGTATTGAGATTTGAGAGCCTTCAATTATGAGTAGGTATTACTCTCTGTATGTATATCGTATACTGTTTCACACATGCAAACATGTACGTATGAAATCCATTGGAGAAAATAAATGTAAAGGTATTCTTTTTCACTCTGTATTCATCATCGCATTTATTTTACGATATACATAGTAGGTTGCTTATACACATCACACTATTGTCTCGAAGTGTTTCGCAGCAAGTTGACTGCTATTGTATGTGTATGTAGCAATGTGTATGTATACTACATTTAAATGCATCTCATCATCATCATCATGATCATCTCCCTTTGCCTTTTCTAAATCAAAACTCGTTCAGCTCAATTTGACTCTCTCTCTCTCTCTGGCTCTCTGTCTCACTCTCAGGTTTAGAATCGTCTCTCTAATGTCTGGTCTCTTGTTTCTGTTGAATGTGAAACTGGAACTGGATGCGGATGGATTAACTTTACTTAAAAGGTAAGTAAGTAGATATCTGAATATCTGTAGTGTGTTTCCATTCTGTTATATTCTAGTAGTAGTTGTGTATTTGTATGTGTTCAAGATACACTGTGTACTAATAGCATTACATTACTTTAGTTATGTGTGTGCAGTTCTCTTGTCTTGTTCTCCTGTACAGTCTGTTTGGTGCAGGTTAAGCTGACCACAGCAGCGAGTGGAACTGGTTTTCATTCCCATGCTCATTCCACACTTCTCTCCGTCAATACTCTACCACTCTGACTTAATACGTTACTATATATATTCTGTATATGTATGTGTATGTGTGTGTGAGTATATTAATGGGTATTGGAATAGAAGTAGCTTTTGCTACCCTATTTTAATTCATACGTACACGAAGGAGTCAAACCAATACTACTTTGAGTATTCTATTTTCTCTTTACCTGTTACTTGTTGTTTGTTTGCAGGGAACTTTTGTTATAGTACCTATGCAAGATGAATCGATGATTACAGGGAACACTGAACGCTACTTCCCTCCCAAATTAATGTAGCCAAGTCATTTCGCAAAGCAGTAGTTGTTGTCGTGGCCGTTTAGTTTGTATTTATAAGCCACTAGAAGACATCCCATGTAATAAGTAAGTAAAAGATAAACACAGAGCTTTTATGTAGATGTTCACATGTTAAATTATTCTACACTATTAAAACAGATTCGTATAGTACATTCATATAAACACAGGAGATGCTACGACCTACAGATATTATTGGTCTAAGTAAATTGTATTGTTGTATATATTATTATGTACAGATTTTAATGGCATCATCGATGATGATCACCATTAGGTGAAGTGAAGGTTGTCCATCCCTGTTATGGTTTGCACAGAGATAATTCTAGGAAAGAATTTTATGAGGGCTCATATACTATCCAGTTACATTTGCAGTGTCAAGATTCCATTATAATAACCACTCAACTAACATTTACATACGCATAATTTCCTCAGATAAAATCCTGCCGTCAAGGTACACAACACATTCATTGATTAGCACATTATCTACTATTCCTGTTTAAATTCCAGTATGGAAACTGGACATATCATCATCTACCAAGGGAGATAATCATTTACGTAATAAAAATTAAATGTTTGTATATAATATATGTATATAAGTGCAAATACTATTTGTATCAGAGGGTTCTCCTTGCATTTTAATTACAAATTATGAAAAGAAATTTGTTGGTCTACCTGCCACATTTATTGAATTCAAATATATTTCATTTCTTGAAACTAGTTGAAGTTTGAGAAGTGTAGAAGAACTACTTCTACTCAAGACTCCAAGTGTAAATTGCTGGATGGTTTGCTAGGGATTAGCCGGGAGGGTAATAAAACCATATAAAACAATAAAAGTTAATAGCAACGCAAAAGAAAAAACTGATTTTGTATTCAGAAACGAGTGAACCATTAATATTCTGTGTGAAGACAGATTAAAATTTCTCAGCTCGTTCCACACGTCAATAATGTCGAATTTTAAAACATTTGTGTAAAATATTAGCATACACGTTCGCCTCTCAACTCACAATTTCCGAATACTAAAGTGACATAATAAGGAACTCTGCCAAGCATTTATTTTGTGGTCCATGTGCAATCTCAATGTATCAAAGTCTTTCTTTACTTTTTTGTTTCAGTTTTTTGCAACAACAGGACAAGGCAAGGGTTTAAGGAGCACAGTCTGTTTTCGCAAAACGTCTTCTCAATGACAAACAAGACATGCATCCAGATATTCTAACAAATCAATACAGCCATAAAATACAAAACCTCCGGCCGCTCCCATATATTTTCTAATATCTCATTGTTATGTCGTATATCAGATAATAAAATACGGTTGTGTTAAAGCATTCATTGCTTTAGCTTCCACGGAGGTACACTATACTATTAAACATCCTTCGTAAACGAGAGATTCCATCACACAAAGCAGCACCACACGTTTTTGTGTGTTGTACTTTGGGGCGGCGTATTCTTTGAGATGGTTAAGTATCCCATCCATTAGCCTTCATCTATCACATGCATTTCGTAGCTACCGAATGATTTACACGAGAATTATATACCGTTGGACAAGCTTAAATTCGACACTTGACACCAACCTCATAAATCTGAGAGGGCCTCCTACGACATCCTCAAGTGGAGAGCGTTGTCGGCTTCTTTGTAAAACAAAATTGTGCGCCTGCAAACACACCAAATACCTCACTCTAAACAAACCGAACGACAGTTTGCGACCTTTTGCTTCTTCCAATCCTCGTTTTTTTGCGCAAAGAACATCCTGATGCTTTTCTACTTAAATAATGTTGTGTAAACTCCTTGGCTATACGATACCACCTCCTGTATTGTTCTTTGCTAGTAACAGCTACTAAAAGGATGTCTTGACATCAAATTTGAAACGTTAATTTGACTTTAAATTCTCATGCAGAATACTAATTAATTATCGCCTGCAGTCTATACAATGTACGATTATTTCTTATTATTTAAACTCATCCTTATTTATATTATTTGCAATTAGTCAGGTAATAGAGCTGTATCTATTATGCTACTGGTCTTTAAAACAGTTTTGTTTCTTGGTAGTACCCAAACAAACCCAACTTGAAACAAGTATTAACCGTTATGGTTGCGCCTAATTATTGTCTCCTTCTTAGAAACTAACAATAATATTGCCTACCTAAAGTATTTCACATACAAATAATATCTATACCTTACCCGATATTAATTTTGTAATTGAAACATGCCTTTTCTGGTAAACAGTAAATCAATGTCAATCAATCAATCAACTATTAGCATTAATTAATATTTAAAATTTAAACCGTAGGTATGTACTAAGTTATGATGTGATGTAAAGATTTCTGTAACGGTAATTCCAGAACAAACCTTTTCACATAGGCACATACAAAGTACTTACATTAGTAAAATTATTACACGCAGATATACACTTATTTTATAGGTGGTCTAGTAAAAGTGTTAGATTGTAGCCTAAATGTGCAGCCCTTCCGAGTTCCTTGTCTATTGGATTTTATGTCTAAATGTGAATAGACCCCATACTGTGCACAAAACGGTGCACCACACGATGTAGGCACAACGGAAGTACAGAAGTGTTATTTTAAGGCGTGCCCTTTCCCTTCATTCTAACCCCAGGGACTGCCTCTGTGCCCTTCCCTTTGTCGAATCATTTTACAAATAGCTGTCCTGTATTGAACTACATACTTTGTGAGTACCCGTACATTTGAAGACAGCGTGTCCCTTAGAATATCCATATCCTATTATAAGTTAACACTGTATATATTGAGTCCATTTTTGACGCTTTGACTCATTTACTTTAAAAATCATCAACTGACACCATTTTGTCATCATTGGCCAATATTGATTTTTGTACATTGGTAATATGAGAGCAGACAGATTAAAATACGTTGAAAACAAGAGGATACGTGACAAGAAAAAATAATTTTGAATTTAATCATCCTGGATGATGAAGGGAGGAATACCTATGTTGTTATACTACAAACTAGTACATAGGGAGGTATACCTAATAACCTAACCTACCTGCATGTGTTGGTTTAGTGTAAAATGTGTTAAAATGTAGATAGAATATTCCTGTCGTACCCAAGTTGTTAAATGTACACCTTGATACTAGCTTCAAATTGATTTAGAGCAATAGTTTAGAGTTTTACTCACGTAGTAATTAGATATTGAAATATATCCCTTCCACTGATTGTGAAGAATGAAGTAATTTATGCAAAAATGGGTTTGAACAACTTTTGATTCTGAGTGAGTACTTTCCAGTATGCACATCAAATGCTGTTGCTGCGTACACTAGATCGTGATAATAGTGTTCAGTATTTGTACGTTGTAATTAAAAGTTAAGACAAAATCTTGATATCCGTGGTGTGGTCCTGGGCAGTTAAATAAGCGAGTTAGTCAGTTAAATGTTTGATAAGGGAGGATTTCTGCGATAAACGAAACGAAAATGCAAGATGAGTACAAGTCGGGTGAAAGGAAGGCTTGAAGCAGACCAGAGCGAGAAGACGAGTTCAGATTAAAAGTCAATAAATCATTACTTGGTAGTTGACTTGCTTCGAGTAATTCTTAATTGCATGTTCTTATCTTAAGTATGGGCTGGTATGTTGATGGTAAATAAGTTTGTGTATTGTGGTACGGATTATGATGTAAACTTGCAATAACAATAAGAAGCTTAGCCACAAGACGAGGATCAAACCAACAAGGTAAATGTAAACGCGTATACCTAGAGTATAAGTAGCGACTTCTACTCATTGTCAGAGATAAATGCAACATTACTGCCTGCTTCTTACGTTGCGTGGAAGGAAAGGCAAGATCATAGTTTCAAATTTTATGCTTATTGGTTGCTTTCCGATGCGAATGTTTGTTTGTAGTGAAGTATCTCAAGATTCTTAACTCGTCCAGAAGAGGAGAACAAGTTATAACACAATAGTATTGCTCTTCTACATACTACATGCATATATCTGTTTCTACAATATACCTTTACAAATACAGATACATACATTATCAGTTTACCTAAATGCATTAGCATACATATCTGTGTCTGTGTAAAACATAATAATAATAATGTTATACTTATGTAGTGCTTAAAGAAGCTACCTACACAACCCAAGGCAAGGAAAAATCTTTTGGTTTCCAGCTAGTTGAGTCGTTGTGTGTACAACAGTGCAGATAATTATGGTAATACAATGCAAAGTAGAATTTAGTCAAGTTTAACTTTTGTGGTATTATGGTAATGTAATGGGATTAGGTTACAATACAATACATACTGTATTTATTGTAAACTAAAATCTAGTTCAGTCCACTTATCATTATCATCCACGAAAAGAAATCCAGTCCTATTCAAAAGATTTGCTTACTCAGAGAGAGAGAGAGAGCGAGTTGAACAAGCTTTTGTTTCCCACACTCAGGAAAAGTGACAAAAAACTGATTCCTCTTTATTTTATGAGCAATCAAATCGAGATTGATTTGATCCTTCGTCAATTTGCCCTGAAGGCTACAATCGGATGCAACTCACAGTCCATCAACAACAAGGTGGCCGCACAGTACACTCAATACATCACAATATAACTACACTTCACATTACCTTATACTACATCTACATTACTCTGCATTGACTCATCCCTGCATCTTTTACGCTCAAGTATACCTAGATCTATAAAAGTTCCTAGTATTACTATGAAAAATGGTTGCCAAATTATGTGATAAAAAAATTGCAGAAAAACTGGGAATATTGGCGAACACGGGTTCAAGTTACTACTGCATACGTCTTGGTAAAATGATCATGTTGATGCTACTAAGCGTGCCTCTTCCTTGTGTATGGAGGGATGTAGACACAGCAGTAGTCGTAGTAATAAGCCAGTGTAAACAGACAGGTAGACAGTAAGTGCCAAGCAATGCCAGAGCTAGTTTGTATTTGCTGTGTAAAAATTAAAACATACATATACACAAACTACAGCATCTGTACTTTGTGTATAAGTAATAATGCAAAGCAATGTAGTATTAGGTAACGATAAAAATGAGATTTTTTAAACCATGACCTAAACTTTCATGACTTGGTTTGGATTTAACAACTTGCACTGATAATTAGGACGCGTAGACAAGGTGAGCGAGATATTGTATCATCTTTAAATCATAAAACTGCAACAATTACTGCAATTCTCTTCAGTATGGCTATATGCTCTTAATTATAATTAGCTAATTATTGTTATTACTAGTGAAAATAAATTGCATATAAAGATTTCCTTGAGTAATTACTATTTTACTATATACTCATCTGATTTGATGATAATAGCAGTCATAATACTTTTTCATGAGGAATGGATTTACAATAATAAGTGCCTTTATTTATACTCATACCTTTAGCACAAGGTTGTATTATTATTCAATTTAATATACCTAAGAAATAACCAAAAATAATTCTCCAGTTGTACATGGTACATACGCTACATACATATTCTATATACTTAACTTATCAAAAGATGAAACTACATGTCTGTGTCTACAAGGCATGTACTTCAGTTGTTCTGACTATTTATTTCGTTAATTTACAATGTAGTATAGTATAGTGTTTACAACTTAAAGGTTATTATTTTTGTGTACTTTGTTGCCCGGGATTGCATATTAAGTCTTTATGTGTCTGTGTGTGTGAGTCAGTTGTGCTGTTATTGCTGGCACAAGAGATGAGTTCAGACTTGTATAACATTCGACGAATAATAATACCTAAGAAGACTGGATTTAATTTTAATCTCGATTGTTGTAGACTCCCGTGTAGTAATAGTTGCTTGTAGTAGATGTTTTGTGCGAATCCAAGCGTTAAAGACAAAGACATATTAAAGCTGAGCTGTTGTTCCCTTGCTTACCTTAGCGCTCTGCTTATTAGTAAGACGTTTGTCAAGTGCATCCATCCATTTACTTTCTCCCCACATGAAATAAACTACGACTTGTTTTGCCTTTTACTTGTTTCCATTCTGCCTTGAATCCAAATCACAAACATATATAGTGCCAGGCTTTTCTAATTAAAATAGAGCCCTTGCAAGAATTACATTGTATTTAAATGCGTAACTTCATATTGTTCACACTCATTCCGAATTATTCACATTGCACCAAACGTTTTCACTTTTAGTGTTTATTTCCAGAATACTGACATTATAAATATATTTATTAATAGATATGCCATTTGTATGTTTATAGAATAAGTACATTTGATTATTATAGTAATTCATTACAGATGGACCTGCCGAATCCAATGCAGTTGTTGATTGTATGAAGTATTAAAAACAACTTTACTGTTACTCACACATAAAAATAAAGATAATGTGTATAATATAGTTATGAAAAATATGTAAGAACGTATCAATATCAACACGCATTTTCATTGTAGTATGCATTGTATGTATTTGAATGTATGGCTAAGTTTAAGAAGTTTCAAGAAAGAATTTTTTCACAGTACCTATTTTTTTCATTGAGAAATCACATGTAAATACTTCGAAACTGCAATTCATACTCCAATTTCAATGTGTTAAAATACAGTGTATAAATCAAAAACTTTTAGTTTTCATGGTAAATGATAAGCAATAAATATCCTCAATTAGGAAGATAGAAAGAAAAATGTCATTGATCTTAATGCTTAAGAATGTCCTAAATAATTAATGTTCTGTATATTATTACATTACCCTATTATTTACGGACACTAATACTTAATCCTCTTTTGTCCATATTACAAAATCTATTTCTGTTAATTAGCCATCATTAATAATACATTATATAGTTTGTGACATTATAATTACATCTCACTATTTGTCTCTCCAATGTTCTAACTTGTAGTTTGACCTTTAATTATGCACAGTTTTTCACAATTTCATGCAACCCATAGCAAACTAAACAATTAGTAATACAGAGTTCAGCAATGAAATTAAATAGTATTTATGAACGAAATGGCTCGTTATACAGCAAAAATCTATTTTAGTCGAATATATTATGTATATGGTGTAAATACATAAACCTGAGACGATATATTTATTTGTTAATCTATTGTTTAAATGATACTCAAAAATGCAAAATCTAATTTACAATCCACGAATTTAACCTGTGAGTGCTACCACTTAACAAAAAACCATTAATAACGTGTTTCACAATTTTGAAACAATTTTACAAGAATTTTAATTTATAGCGACAAATGAAAACAGTTGCAACGATTTACAGTTCACGGGGTTACATTTTTTCATACAACCAGAAATGTAATCAGCCGTAAATATGATTTATGATTGGGTGTGAAGGACGATTATTTTTATGACTTCGCCTTAAGACAACGCCTGAATGAATATGGCCTTAATATTTTTAGCACACGTAGCTCTAAGTTAAGGGTTTAAGCAAGGAAAATAAAGAGATAAAATATGAGACCTTGTGGAGAACAACCCGTAGCTATAAACGATTATTTTATAATCTCTTATATTTCCCTTGGGTTTGACTAAAGCCGGGTACAGCGACATTTGCATTAAGTGAGTGTAAAACTGAGTGGTATTCTTAAGTGTGAATGGAAGAAGATAAATAGATTGTATTAGTAATGGAATTCGCATGCATCGGTTGTACACATTAGAAACGAGCATTACATTAAAATTGCTACACTGAACGAACTGAACGTGGCAAGCAAAGAGTAATTTTATTTTCTCTAACTTAATTGAGTCTATAAATTATGTAGAATTGCTTACAAAATCCCACATTGCATAAGGGAGCCATATGTGAGAATGTTTGTCGGGATATGGTAGGTGGGGGAAATTAGGGATATGTTAATAGACAAAGATCTAATGTGTAAAGATAGCAGAAGTTTGCATTCCGTCAATGAAAATCCCCGGGGAATGAAGACATATACTAAGACATCTTAGAATTTCGGAAGGAAATCTCCTACTGACTGTAATTATATGCCCACAAGTATATTAAACTTATATTGCAAACTGTAATGGAAATCAAACAATAATATTAACTCATCTCATTATAAACAAGATATCTAAAGGTAATCAGTTTGCATGAATAATATGTTATGTATACTACGGATAATATCCTACATCCCATAAGAGTAGTACCTTCACAGGTATATACAGATAATATAACTTTGAAAAACACATGTGTTTGCTAGTGTCATTTAAGGCATGTCAGAATATGGAATAGAAAACATTAATAGAGGTAGGTGTGTTAATAAATCCATTCTGATTAGTCTGGAAAAACAAGCTAAATGTATTCCTGAGGCAAATGAAGTTAAAATGATTGTGTCATGAAACGGGACATGTTTCTTTTACGTTGTGTATACGAACACAGCAACATGATTACATTTAGGATTGTAAACTGGAATCGAATGAGTGGAAATAATACATTTAACTGCTTGCGTTGACGTTTTAGCTACTCCACCCAATTCCACTAGCATTATTCCAAGTTGATCAGCTGTGTCGTGTAGAGTTGGCTTTGGAATTACACCGGACTGAATACTAATGTGCACAAGGCCTGTCGTAAACCCAAGAAAACCTGTACTTTATATAGAAACTCGGAGTGAGAGCTTAAGAACCTACGCTATACACTCTGTATGGAAGAAATTGATGTATATATAAATGATTTGGACGCACATCATATAACAAAGCAACACAATTTGCAAACTATCCAGCGAACGTCTCATAAATAAATGAGAATCTTGAGGCTAAACTGTCGACGAGCTATTTAACTCCTTATTGATAGGATTGCCTATTGTAATGGTTCACATGCTGAGAATATTTCAATGAAGATTGACAATGGACATAAATTGCTTTAAAACCATGGTTGATTTTACTTATGATGAACCGAAACACAAACTCAACACATGAGAGAGTCTATAGAAATTCATTAGCTGAGTTTCTACGTATTCAAATTATGTTGTGTGATCAGGTTCTCATGAAAATTTACCAATAGTTTTCTCCGTATAGTTTAGTGGAGTTGTTGTACGTACTAAGTGCAATTTCATTTCTCACTTTTCTGATTAACTGTTGTACGTATAATAGACGTGTGCAGTACAGGTGAGAAATAAACTGGTGGTGGCAGCTGAATGGCGAGACTTCATTTGGATTTTTAGCCGACATCATTATTAGAAGATGACATATTTATTATTCGTTCTGTCTGGTATTTATTAACACATTCGTTGCTTTGTTACATTGAATATCCAATCAATTATGCATACAACAAAGTTACTTAACTACAAACTTTGTTGAGTAGGAATTGGCGCGTGGAAAAGGTGAAACATAATTATCACAATAACTGGAATAACTGAACAAATTATACACATTACGTGTGTATAAATAATCAATCTTGAACTATTTTAGCTTACTTGCAGTAAAAATGTTTGTTTTAACATGAAGTTATAAATTAGCTACTTAGATAATTCACAATTGATAATTAATGGTAATGGTTTACATTTGAACTGCAGGTACTTCTTCAACTTTCAACTTCACTCAAGTTCAAATTTTTATAGAAGTTATACAATAGTGAGACTTGTAATAACTCATACGTAAATATTATCTATATCATTCAATCATGTATAATAATAAACTTATTTTTCTAATTCTCATCTAATAAGTCAAAGCTACAATTCACACTACATCTTCAATGTGTTAGAATAGAGAGTGCCTATAAATCAATAACAATTTTACTTTTCATTACCTGTTTATTATTTATTATCGTAAGCAATACATATCATCCATAAATAGAATACAAACCAAGAAAATACAGAATAGGTATGCCGTTTGTGTGTTTCTAGATTAAGTAGTTTTTATTCATATTGATATTTAATGTAGATGGACCAGCGGTATCCAGTGCTATAATATAACATTTTAAATTAAACAAGTCAGTTTACATGCATATTAAAGGAAAGCAATTATGTAAGAATGTAATGAAATTGACATGTATAGTATAGGCTTGTATCACGGGCGTCCAAAATCCATATGTACCATGTACATGTACCAGGTACATATGTATCAATAACCGCCTAAAGCACGAAAAATTGTAGCAAATTTAGCCCAAAATAAAATGTAACAAATTATATATATTTCGCGTATAGCGCGAAAAAAAATTGTGATTTTTGCCTTTTCAGGGCAAAATAACCTTTTTTTGAGGTTTCTGGGAAGGGACAATTGCCCCATTGCCCACCCCTGAATAATGCTATATGGTTTACACTATTACACTATGTATGTTATAGTGTATGGCAATAAAAATGAGTTTCGCAAGCAAAGCTAAAACTCACACTCCAACTTCAGAATTTTACTTTTCATGGTAAATAGTAAATGGTACGCAATAAATATTCTTAAATGTAAAGATTTCAATTTTTCTGAAGCAACAAATTGAAATCGTAAAACATTGTCCTTTTATTTACGGATAGTAATTCTTGTTTGTCTTTGTTCATGTTCCGTAACACATTTCTTTAGCCATCATAAAATAAACAATTGATACAGTTGGTTCGTGACATTGTTCATCTCATTATTTATATCATTAATTTTTTAGACTTGTTCTTATCATTTATGCAATCAATCTAAGCGAGATAAATATATTGAGAAAAAAATCTAGAAGGAAAGACTAATAGCAAACTTATAATAGCACTAGGATCAAATTTCCAACACTGTATGTATAAGTACAATCTATGCAAAAACTAGAACACACTATACCTACTTGTTATGAGCGTCATAGCATAAGTACACTAACCTTGTTAAGGCTTAGGAAGATTTGTATCTTTTATTTACCTGAAATCTGCAGTCTGAATCTGTTTTTGGATTTCCAACAAGTGTTCATTTCTTCAACTGATTAAGTCGTCTATATGACTTTACTTGTTTTACAGTCTGCTGTATTGTGTGTAGTACACACATGAATATGCAGCGTGGAAACTACTGTATATACTGTCTTGTCTATCTTTCTCACAAATATCACTCGGTTTAAACACACATAACTGACACATATATATTCATCTTCTCTGACATAACTATACAGCATGTCCAAGAAGATGAATGTATCCAACCATGTACATTATAAGTGGACTTCCTGAAGCACATTGCTGTAGGTTGCTGCATGCCTATTTATACAAAACTTATGATACAAATGTACAAAAAACTCACCACATATATTTCATTTGTGTAATTAAAGTCATTATTGTAAGAGCCAATTGTTTCTTTGTTATAGCATCAATCATCCTAGTTGGTTTACAGAGTTCATTATTTACCACTGACGCGATACTGCCTCCAGACACAATAAATGCGTGCAATACAAACAAGTAATACTCCGGCTTAAGCTATATGCGAAAAGGGCAATATATATCTGACGCAGTTCTCATAAATCTTGAGGGTATGTTGTATATTGTAGCGCATGTTACTTTTCTTTAATTAAAAGTAAACTGTTGGAGAAGCACTAAGAAGGTATGTGCACACTTACAATAAACTCCAATCACTTCCAAGGAGATTCATCGCCAAACGTTATATCGTGATTTGACAATGCATTTGTCGTATGTAACATTCTATGCATGTTGCCATTATTTTCTTAGTATTTCCAATCCTTAATGTTGTTTCTTTAATATTTTTATTGGCATACCTAGTTTAGTACATTATATGAAGTTTATAAATGTATATCGCGCAAAGGTTCATCAAATACCACTTACGCATTTGATCATATTAAGTACGAAGTACTAAGTCATGCAAACAGTATGCTATGAAATTACTGTACAATAATTGGTTTTCAGCTTGACATTTTCATCCCACGTAATTTAACACATAACCTTATTACATGCTAATACCATTAGCGTTTATTAACTGCTAGAATTTGTAGTGCCAGTCAGCTACATACACTAACCAAGTCAAACACCACAGTCCACGTGGAAGTTAATACCTAACATACCAATATGCATTAGCGTTAGCAAAATATTTTTCACAGCTATTTGCAATATTGTTTATTTAAGCTGGCAATTTATTTTATGTAGGTATATTCAAAGTTTTAAATTTTATTACGTATTTACAATTATCATTTCATTACATAAACACGATCTGTTTTAATATGATGCATACGAATTTGACGATTTCACAATATTAGAATATTTGGAATTGAAATAAAGTATGCCCTATGGGTTGTAACACAGCTTTGTTTAATCTTAAAGAATTGTTTTGGTTCCGCTGTTGATATGCATATCAGAGAAGTCAGAAGCGACAAAAGAAGCCATAAATAAACTGCGTAAATCCCTACCTATGCTAATAAATCCACGTAATGATGGAAAAGAGGGATGCGGGGGAATGGATGAACGAGGACGGAGACGTCGTATAGAAACGGAGGAGAGTCGGTGTATGGAAGAAGAATCTAAGAGGGAGACGGGTATAATTGTATGGACGGAACGAGGATGGAGAAGGATGCCAAATGGAAAGAGGCAGGAATTCCGGAGCATCTGAGTGTAAGAAGGCAAGGAAAGGTCTCTTTTCCTCGGCTGTGTAAATAAAAGCTGCATAGAATTGTATTAGCAGAGAATTGAGGAGACGATACGAGACGAGAGATGCAAATGTGTAAGTGCACGAGCAACGAAAATGAAAACGAAAGAGAAGCTCCACCCGAAATCGATAAAATTTCCATTTTGTTCATCTCGCCTTTCATTTACTTAAAAGACGATGAGAAAGAGAAAGACTTTCTATTCAAACCTTAGCCTACGCTTCCTTTACTTTCCTTTCATTTCAGTTAAAATCCTCTTTTCCTATTCACAACCAAAGTTACATTTTACTTTCATGAATAGACTTTCTGCATCCAACAACCAAAGACCATTTTGATTGCATTGTCTCCTTTTCTGCCTCTCAGCCTTCCAGCATCATTTTAGTTCTTATCATCATATTTTACATTCTCTTTCAAGGCTTAACATTAAATATTTCTATTCTACCCTCCATATACACATATTCAACAACAGCTTCAAATATTCATATTCATCTTAGCTTTGTATGAGCTTACGGCTTATTTATAAACCTAGGTATATGTGTATATACTACACAACCATGTATTTCTGGAATAAAGCAGTTTTTACTATAATGCTTTATCTTTATCATGTTACCCATCCAGCTAGCTATTCTACAGATATACAATTGTTGTAATACGTAATGATATTATTTGAAATAATACTAAGACTTGGGAAATTATATGTAACAATTTCGTCTTTTTTGACATGTTGTATTAGTAGGTTAGTTGAATGAAAAAGTGAAAAAGAAATAATTTAACTACATATTCGTCAAGTAGATCCCAGTCGACAACGATCAGGTTTACACGATCTCAGTTCTGTTGTGTCTATAATGAATATTTTTTATTTTAGCACTTGACTAAAGTAAATAAATAAACATGAAGAATGAAATGTTGCGTGAAATAGAAATAGAAAATTTAATGGGGTTGTTGGAAGGGCATAGTGGATTAGAAAACTGTTGGAATATTCAATTTGAGTCAATTACATAATGTTGGTGACGGTTGAGAAAGATGAGAATCCAATCACACTGAAAATTGTGTATAATTTAGTGGACTAGGTATATAATATACTTTTAGTCACAGCTCCACAAACAAAGGTGCAGATGAGGGAGGCTGGTGGAAAGTACATTAAAGAGTGAGGACTGACTGAGGAAGCAATAGGAGAGTTCGCAGAAATTCTAATTATTTTCTCGTGTTGCGTCTAATTTAAGTTCTTAATTGCCTTTTATGTGTAGGTTTTATCAGGGTCAGAATCGATCTAGATATATATGCATCTATACATTCCTCAATATTCAACCTCCACCACATAACTCCATATATGGACTAAAACACGGTGGATCACACGTTGATAAACACTACGTACGTGTCTAATGTAGTAATTTCTCTCAGTTATTACATTGTTTCTGTAGTAGCACAACTAATAATACTCATATCTGACGATTGAACATTGTAAATCGTGCTATTCCATGTAAAATCAGTTCAATGGAAATGTGGAGAAGTGGAATATCTGTAGCAGTATTATTAGTAGATAGATACAGAGAGCGAGAGACTACCGAATCGTTGTATTTCTATCAGAGTGTACAAAATTCCTTTATGATATACTGTGATTACACACTTCTCAGTGTTCATGTCCTTTAATAAACTCGTATAAGAGGCGGCAGCCCATTTATTATTTTGTGTTTGTTGTAGTTTTCCTCCCCGAGAGTCTAATGGCTAAATTATGAGTTTTAATTGGAAAAGTTCTGCGAGTGACTTGACGGTTGAAGCCGAATCCAAACTCCTTCATCAAGATTACCTCGTCTAATTACCATACTAATATGAGCAATAGAAATACTATCACGATATACGATACTACTACAAACTACAACTACAGCTATTACAACCAAACTATCCTTTTCCGTAGTCCAAGTACGCGCAATACCCAAATTTACTGTAATCTACAAGCTAAAATACTCCTTTACTCAATTAGCCTCTCCGAATTCCCTTGATAATGGAAATTTTAGCACAGCTACAGCTAATCTTGGCTCTCATGCACCAATTCAACCTCATCTCCACGATATAACTTCCCAACTGTTATGAAATTAAACAACCTAATTCAATTTTATTATCTCCTTTTCAAAAAATACAAATACTACCCTCAATCTCATCGAACCTAACCATGAACAAACACTTTTGTCCGTTTTATTGCTTCCATTTTATACGAAATATTAGATTGCTTGAAAAATGCTGTCTTTGAAAATATATTAACGAATAGGTAATGCCATTAAATTTGTATAATTCAAGCAATAGGAAGTTTTATTAACATTATAACATAGCAATTTAATGCAGATGAATCCATGTTATATAAGTAATCGTATTATCAAAAAAAAGTTAAATATGACTCTACCGTGTATACAAAGGAAACACGATATTAATAATGCTGACTTTGAAAATTTATTTACGAATAGGTATGCCATTTGTATGTTTGTAGAATACGTTTGTATTATCATTACTACCTTTTAATGCAGATGAGTCCCCGCACATTCTGAAAACAATCTATTATTAATAAAAAATTTGTAAAAGGTTACCAATACTGTTACTTATACTGCATTTAGTTATAAATAGTATTAAAAATGTATGAAAGTATGAACTGGGATAGACAGGTAGATTGTATGCATATTTGTGTATGGGAATAAAAATGAATTTGGACGGGGATTTTTTACAGTATTTATTTATTCAATAAATCAATCAATCCATAACAATCTCTACACAGACGGACGTACACATCATCATCGCATGCCATACAATACATCAAGAGTGTATATTATTATTATTTAATATTATTATTCGTATTTCATTCATTATTTAGTACTTAGGTATCTATATGTAGTGTAGTAGCTACATTATGTAAATTCATACACTATTTGTATAATATATTAATTTACTTAATTCCATCCTCATCATAGGATCACCTCGTGTGTGTAACTGTACGTTTTTACTACTGAACTAAGTAACTGTGTGTCTTAGCTTAGTTTAATTAAACTATTTAACCGATTTTTAAAGCTTTCTCATCTCACCACAAATACGATCTCTGTCTAATCGTCTCTACTTCTTTCTCTGCCTCTCTCTCTTTGTATTGTTATAACATTACTAGTAATCTCTCCTCTTCAGCTGTCTACCTTGTCTCTTTAAATAATAATAATAATAATATAGTTATTCATATTCATTAGAGCCTTTAGCATAATATAGTAAAAGCTTGTCGTATAGCATTATTGTTCTCGTTCTTTAGTTCTCTCTGCATCTATAATAGTAGGCTAGTATTTATTATTATTCTTTTCTTTTTGTTAGGGCCTACTATACGAAGAGCTGTCATTTCATTGGTATCCTTTTGCTTTTTTCTATACTAGTAATTTTACATACAGGCTAACATTTCTAACAGTTATAGTAAAAGTTGATTTCTCTTTCTTTACCAAAGGCATCTATATACGGACTTATTGCGATTCTTACAACAATAACAAATAGTAAACATTGTTAGTTAGTATTATTATCATAGTAATAAAATCTTTCCAGCTAGTACTACACTTGAACTACACGGTTTTCATTTCACTACTTACTTGCTAGTATTACTGTGTTTCTTATTATGCGTACTATTTTCTGTGTAATATTTACTATTTTTACTTTACTAAAACAAACACATAGATTATGAATGAGAAACACGTTCAAAAACAAACTACTACAACTTGTACATTCAAATAGAATAGAGAAATTTTTGGTGTGATGGACTGTGTTTTATTATTTAAGTATATAGATGCGCGAAACAATAAGTAACAGAGATGACCCCTTCAACCCTTTCAGAAATCTTTAAAATGCTCAAGTACTGTTCTTATCTTTAGAGTTGGTTGTTTGTGACGTATAATAATATGTGTATTATTATCAAGTTGTAGTAATAGCTACCTTTAATTAATTGCTTATTAAATAATATGAAACTTATAATCGTAATTATTACTGTTACTATTGTATGTATTTCTGTATGTAGTACATTATAAATCTATTTCTATTGTAATTCAACATAATTTCTCATTCTAACAATACATACGTATAATATTTACTTACTAGTATTATAATTTTATATACAATTCTGTTTAAAAATGCCGTGAAACGAATCTAAATCATAAAATACTAATCACGGGGCTATGTAGATTCTAATATTCAGTGTGGTGGTGTTCCAGCATGTTAATCTTAAAGAGCAGTATCAGGGAAATGGCAGAAAGTAGTACAGTAGGTATTTTTTACAAATGATTAATAAAATAGCAATCCCCTCCTCCCCTTGTTGTTATTTGACATAAAATACAATACAAAACCCAAAAATCTTTTTTAATAAGGCTACTTCGACATACTTGAAAGCTTCAGTTAAAGTAGAGTCCCACCAGCATGTAGTAATACACAATAAACTAATAAATAAAGTCCACAAGACTTTCCAAATCCTAAGAATATATTATTAGCATGTCTCTCTCTTTGTGTTCACAGTTGTTAACAATTATTAAAGCCTACTTTAAATCTGTGTATTAATTCTGCAGATTAAAAACCGGGGATGATCCTGCCTGTAATTGTACATAGTAACTGTCAATTCCCAAAAATACTAGAATTATCAACGCTGGTAGTGTAGTGTGTACATAATACTACATAATAATAAACTACAATCCTTGTAACAATTCATTCCTCTTAGTAGTAGTAAACATAATAATAACTATAACAATCCAACTATACAATCATTGTCAATGTATGTAAGCAGCAGCTACAAAATATTTTAACACTCTACCAATTTACACAGGGATTTAAATTACATCACCTCTACACTAGAACTATTTATTGTTATTATCATTTGGTGGTTTATTTTATTCACGGGTACATTCTACTTATTAGTAAGTAAGTAAATTAGGTAAAGTCATTTGTTAATGTATTGCTATTACAATTGTTGTAGCTGTAGTTGTAGAACGAGCGAACGCATTGATTTTAGATTTTTGACGTATGTATTTCTTTGCTGAAAGTTACTTGCCACATTCTTGTTCTCATCTACCACAAAGTGCTTCCATCTCTTTCACATCTCATATATGCATGTACACACTTCATAGCACACTATGTACTACATTCATACATTTCTACATAAGATTCTTAATATAATATTTCTTGTATGTATATACATATACACTTTACACAACACTAAATTGTCTCACACACATAAATATCTACTTTAATCATTAATTAATATTATTATCAATATGTTTTAACTAAACAAGTATAATGCCACGATTGCATATGGATGGAGATAATTCTAACCAACATACATTACTATGTCAATTACATTCTTCTCTTTCTTCTCTAAACAATAGTTATGTACTAGGTATTTATTTAAAACTAATTATTTATCGACAAACCTCTTCTATGTATTCTTTGAAAGAAAGCTTTTCCTTTTTACTAAAAATCCCAGTTGTATATCTGGAAAGGAGAAAGCTACTTGTATTATGCACGCGTTTTAATAATAGTTTTTTACTCTTCTTCCTTAACATTAACATTATGTTCACTTAAATTCTGTACATAAACACGTATCTTTTTACATATACACACAATATAGGAAAAGAAAATGTACAAAATATTATATAGTTGTCTCGCAGTTGAATTCATAATTACACTTTACACTTAGCTACACAAACTAGTAGTACATATTATACAACTACTGATAATTGTAACAAGTAGTCGACTGGATGAGAGCCTTCATTATTTAAGTAGAGTTATAATATGAGTGGAGTACTGAAATTCAGAAAAGTCTATTGCTCGCGAATTCACAGTTAACATATTGTGACACCATTTTCATGTCGCCTCTTCTATAGTTCTCTAGGAGTACATAGTACTAATAGTTTTTAATTATTATCCACTAGATCATTGTATATAGTAATGTCACATAGTAGTCACAGTTATCTACTTTTATTGAAAGTAAGTGTTGTAAGTAATAATATTATTATTTTAAAGTGTATAAGTATATGTAGTAATAATACGTAGATGTATGTAGTAGTTATATATTTCAATATTTTCATTTCGTACGCAACTCTGCAGTCATTTGGGTTATAAACACTTACAGAGTGCGGAGTAACTTCAGCCGCGCTACTAGTTCTCAAAACTTTAGTTAGTTAAACTTCATTGTATATACAAATATATTCTTGCAGTTAACTAGCATTATAATATAATATGGGCAAGTATTCAGTAAAATTTTAAAAACAACTTCAAAAACGCTTCATAATTCAATATTCAAACAAAAGATCATACAGCAATTTTTATGCACGCTTTTTTATATGTTAACATTATACTTACAATAATACAAATACATTTCTTCTTTCTTATTACATAGAATTACTACAATTACCAAAGTGAGAATTATAATAGTAGTAGCGGAGTGAATCGGCCAATGAAATACATAACAGTAATTCTAATAAAAAGTGGAAAAAGAAAGTCATAGAAGGACTTGTTGTATAGGTTGAGCTAAATAAAAGGAGCTACCAATCGACCACAGTATTATTTGTATTTATCAGCAGTAGAGAAACTATACCAGCTAACCTACCTAAAAATAAGTAATTCTTATTACTAAACTTAATAATTACTCCTGTATAAAGTCAATCAAATATGGATAATACTGAGACTCCCTTGTCAATCAAACGAAACTGACATTTTCATTATGCGTATCCTTACACAGACAACTCATAGGCCCATTTTCAATTCATTCTCTTAAAAATTACTACTTATTACACAAAATCTAGTTATTCTAGTAAGGAAAATGCATTCATCGTTGCAAAAAACTATTCATCAACTAGAGGCGAATACCAATACGAGTTGAACCAACATTTTGTCATCAAAGTTTCAAATGCTTTAGAATTGTTTATAATTCAAAAATGTTTTCCCAGTGTTTTATACGTACACAATACTGCGGAAGATCTGTCTTATAAATTTAAGAACAGAATAAAACATAATTTATATTGAAAACAAGCGGATTTTAAACATAATGTGTGTATTATTAAATTACACACAACATAGGCGGTATTGGTATAATAAGATGTTGTGAAAAATGAACGCAAATTCCCAAGAGTTCCTAATGTATGTACTACATTAATTGTTTAAAAATTTAGTTTAGCGTGATAAGGAAAGCATGATAAACTTTGATGGTATAATATATTGGTTGCAATACGACACGATAGAACCAAGCCAGAATTGAAGCTGAGTTGGTATTTAAATGAGTATTAAAAATTGTGTACTAAACATTGTAGTATTTGCTATCATGACCACATTCATAATGTCCAATAATTCCCATTCAATCTCACTTGTGGAAAACATTAGGAAACATATTTTAACAAAGTTTCTTTCTGCGAGAAAGTCAAAAAGTACACAGAAAATATTCATGGGTACAAAAATACAGTAAAGAAAGTAGAAAAAGTTCATACAAAAAATATCTAAAATAAAAAGTTGAGAAAGATGATGACAATGATGACGATGTAAAAGAACCGAATTCAAGTTGAACAGTAAAAGTACAGTAAAAGTGAAGAATACAATTATAAAGGATTAAAATATTGTTACAACGTTGGTAACACATTCACCGAAAATGTTTCTTCTACACAAAATGGAAAGTAATGCAAATACATGACTATTGAAACAAATAGATCCTATTTTTATGTACGTACAAAGCTTTTTAGCAAAGTAGATGATTAAATGGTATAAGTAATAATTAATGAGCTTTCAAAATTCAAAAAACAGCTTCTCCAGTCTTTCAAAGTTTCTCAAAGTCAAAATCTAGTAAACTAGTAATGTGTGGTCCAAAAATGTGAATTTAAAGATCAATTTCTGCCTGGCAGTTGTTGTAGTATTGATTGTGAGTCATGTATATGTGTAATGTCATGAGTAGAATGGAAAAGATACAAACATTAAATTAACAAAAACTTATTTAAACACTACGCAATAAGGTTCCTCTCAAAGATGTCTTATACCTTAATAAAACTTAAATTCATATTCTAAAAGATACCTACATGCTTTGCATTAAGTATACCATGCACTATACAGTGCATCATTCGAAATCTCAAAATCATTCTGAAATTTAAACTAACATATGAATTCTATGTAATAAACAGCTAATTTCACTTTGAACTTTTGGTTAACCGGTTTAAATCTATTCAAGTTTTCATTAATCTCATTTTTCCTTTATAACAATTACCTATAGCTTAAATATATGTAAATCTGAATAAATGAATCAGAATAATAACTGCGGACAAACAAATACTAGAGCTGTGTGTATGCATATAATATAAATATTAAAACTTATTCATCACTATCATGAAGTAGTACAATACAGTATTCTACTCAGTTTAAATTAACTAATGCTCAGACATTCATTCATAGTATAATAAAACTATTTTAAGGTTTGTGTTTAAAAATTTGTCAACTAAAGTATTACTAATAGTAGTATAGAGTATAGATAGTAGGTCTGCATGAAAACCTTAGCTTTGTATATCCAACAAAAAAGGTAATCACATCCATCATTAACACTCCGCTTTACAATCAAACTTGGAAAAATTACTTTACAATTTGTTTTAAGTTTTAACATGTATGAACAATAGTTATTTCACTAGTAGTAGTATAATATAAGTATGTAGTATTAGTAGTTTGGTTGCGTTGAAATATATAGTACTGGTAAATGGACAGAATACATTACAAATAGTATAGTGACAGTGACGGGTAGTCGTTCAATGTAGTATTGTATAGTAGCTGTCATTCATCTCTCTTTCGTTAACTAATTATTGAATTTCATAAGTTACCAGTAGTATAATATAAGTATAGTAGTTTGAATGTATATTTTTGCTTGATAGTACTACTTATTGCAATTACAAGTTTCAATGTATTTTTGTAGTATACAGTAAGAGTAATATCTATTTAGTAATACACAACTTTTTGGTAGATTTTAAGTTAACTTGCTCCCTCATATATATTAACTTTTCATTTTTGTCTATCAATAATTCAATACAATACTCTGTACTAACAATATTCACGGCACACCTCCCTACATTAAATAGAAAATCCAAATTCTCAGGCAATAACAAACCAAAAAAACAAAGTAAATAAAAAATTATAAATTCCTAGAGCAAATACAAATACAGAGACATATTTTTTTAAGTATACCATCATCATCCCTAATATTTGTATAGATACTAATTGTAATTCGTGCACACGCATACAATACCACTAAAACATTTCTTTTCACTTAATTCTCCATGAAGACAAATGCTTGTAGTATTTTGTGATTCGTTATTATTGTGACCATTGGAAAGAGAGCAGTTATGTTACGTTGCTAAAGTTGTCATGAAGTATAACTTCCTCGTTGAGAATTACAACATGACACATACAACTAATAACTGTGTATAGTGACAGACAGTAAATATAATTCGGAACATAAATGTTATACTCGTATGAAGTACAAGAGAGATAGTCAATGCTATATTATTATTTAGAGCCTTAATGAGCAATTATAGAAAACTTGACACTTGAATGAATGAATGGATTTTCTGAGCTTCCACACATTTACATAGAGTAGTACTGTTGTTATGTATGTAGAATAAGTAATCAAGAGGTAGACATTATTGAGAATACGTTTACACATAATATTTAAAATTAATCTCACTACAGACTTGTGAAGAGTAGGCTCATTCAGACTGAATCTATTACTACGAAAAGGTACAGAAAATTTTGTCTTACAATTAATCATGAATTAGTATTGTGGTACCGGTACATTATAGAGTATATAGTAATAGCAATTTCTATATAAAAATGGATGTCATGTCCCTTTCTAAGTCTTTTTGGTTCCCTTTCTTGGTTTTGTTTCGGTTCTCCTACTACATGCGACGCTATTAAACTGCAATCCAACAACAGCTAATTACACAGAATGTACTTGAAACAAAAAAGTCACTCTCACAAATAGACAAGCTAAAAGGTTCCTTTTTTATTTCAATTGCTATATATATTCAACTACTCTCATGCATAATGTATTGCATACTATGTACTAATTTGAGAATTATTCTTATAGAATTCAAAATTGAGTAGTGTAGAGTTGTATTATTGTATTGCAGTATAGGACGCATACTTTAAAGGTGACAACACTCTTTTCTTTCTACAGTGTACCACACAATATGCATACACTTACAGTTAATAGTAGTAATAATAATAATATTTGATTTCTAAGTAGAATATATTTTAAAGAACTACTATGTACCTAAATTCATTAGCACTATTTATACTTGTAACAACTATCTTCAATCTTAATACTAAAATCGTACTTTAATAACTAATTAATCTTCGGTTCTGTCGTGTTCTTCTTGTTTCTTATTATTGAGGCCTTTTGCTAGTTGAGTCTTCTTACACTAAATAAGTAGGTAGTTTATTCATTTGTATGCAGAGTAGCAGAGTCACAAGATGTTTCCTTATGACTATAGTTGCTCATTTATATTATTACTAGTTCTTTCTCATATTTATTTAGTTATTATTGTTTTGCTTGTTTAATTATTGGCATTAGAAGTATTATTGGTACTGCCATCCTCGCGGTGAACTATAATATTCCTATGTACACAATACAGAAATGTAATCATTAATAATAATTACATACACTATACTACTAATATAACTATTATTATGGTACAGGTTGCTGGACAAGAGAAAAATCCTAATTAAAATCAAAGGCATACAGCAGAAAGAACTCGAGTGTCATTTATTTATCTTTGAGTCCTAATAGATGCTCTGGGGTCATGGAAGGCTGGTGAGCATAATTCCGAATTTGGTGGAGCGAGATGAGCTGATTGGGAAAGGCATTTGACGGAGATTTCATGTCCATGGCCGACATTTGGTGGTGATGGCTCGACTTTGGGAATGACAAGGGCTCATAAGGTAAATAGGCTCTTGCCCCTGGTGGTCCACCACCGCCCCCCATATTCCCAGGAATTTGCAACATCGCACTCTAAAAAAATTCACAATAAATCATAATTAGTTTTTTCATATCCCACATATACACCCAGACAAAGTTTAAAATGATTTTTTATTAGTATGTACCAACTGTGTTTACAAAATTGTTATTTCAATATTGAGTTCTAAAAGAAGCTTGTACTTGAGTGTAGGGGAAATGGAAAATAAGGAGCAAATGATATAAATATTTCATAATTTACATGATTGACGAATACCGTTTGAATAGGCGTGAAAGCACTGGCACCCGCACTCTTGGAAGATGCAATAGCATTGGCAAGAGCATCGTACGGGTTGGTGGGAGTGGGCGGTTGTCCGGGATGATGTCCCAAGTTGTTCACACGGAGATCATCAGGTCCTTCACTTCCTTGGCGACCGATGAGGTTCCCTTGAGGCAGACACATGGACGGTGGACTACTTTCTCCCAATTCCGTTTTCCAGTACATCTCAGGACTCGGCAACACATTTGAATTGGATCCTTGATGATTTGTCACTTGGTGCTGTCCATTCGTATTACTCGTTCCTGCACACATAAAACAAGTAAATTCATTAATATATAATACTGCATACATACATTATAGGTACATGAACCATTACGTGTATTTAAATACTTTTCATTTGTATGGAAAAAACGTTGTAGATACAGCTTGTAGCTTTTAATCATTTTCTCTAATCGCCTTGTTAGACTAGACGTGCACAAGTTGTACCCAATTAATCATACTAATCAGGTTCCGTCAATTAGCCGCAGCAACAAGAAATAAACGCGTAAGAAAAGAATACCTGAACTAATCATTTGCAATAACTACGAACATGTCTCAACATACGAATATTACTTTATCAAACTTGACCAAATGCGAGTCTCTTAGTTAGCTCTTCAAAATAATTATTATTTCTCATACATCTTTTAGTGTGTGTAGGTATGCTAGTATAATTATCAACGTAAGCAAGCGACTGTTAAATTACTTCCGCTAAGAAATCCTCAGATTTAACCACAGACAGTGACAATCCAATGACAGCTCTCATGAAAAATTCTCGTATACCCTGTTCTGTCTTGTCTCGAGTTACATTCCAGTTAGTCAAGTTATCAATCAAAGTGAATGAAACACATACACAGCCTACTCCTTGTAAAGACTTCGCCTTGATCATTAATTATAAATTCCAAGTTGCACACATCATATTACTAGTACAGAGATGAAATCCTACACATATCCTAGGCACTACAACCTACACTAATGGTATACACACTCCTGTATACTGCTAATATAAAGACACACAGTGTTAGTAAAATATATCATTCATCCCAGGCATATGTTTATTTATTGATGTGTTTAGTAGTACTTATCAATATTGTAGATTTGTCAGACACGCAATAAAAATTCCTCTATCTTCTTTTCTTTTATTTAAATGTTACTCTATTAGTCACATAGCACTAGCGAACAACATCACACAAAAGACACAAGTAGGAAACGTTTAATATTCCACACGTAGTCACATGCGAACCCAATACTACACTCTTCTACTATATCTGTATACGTATCTGTATAGCATTCAAATGTTGCCCAAGAAGATAAACATCATTTTCCATGAATTTTTTGCGATTATTGAAGAGCATCAATTATTTATTGCTTGTTGCCGCTGCTAAATGCTGCTTCAGATGCACAGAATATACATTCAGTAATATGCCAATGTATGGTGTGCAGACGTTCACGTGTAAACGGAATATAAATTCTCAAGCTATAAAAGTTCTTTGCACACTTATCAATCCCTATGTATATAATATATTATATACTGTTCAAAGAAAGCAACTCCCATCATCCCCATCTTAATATTATGTGGCATAGTAAGTATGTATGTGTATATTCCGTATTACAACTGCAAATTTATACAAATCCGACCTTGAATTCACGAGAGAATAACAGGAGATGCAACAGATGAATAATAATTTGCAAATAGTGTGTTCTCATGCGGAAAACTAGGTGACCAATAAAGTTAAAAGTTTTAAAGGTAATTTGATTTCAATTATTTGTCTAGTATAGTATACCTTCATCTTTATCTGACAGTCATTTCAATATCATCATTTTCTATGTTATTAAACAAGTCCCTTTGCACACGCTTAGCATAAAATATCGGTACAAGGAAAGGAATCAAATAGTCACATGGTTCAAATATCCATTTTAGTTATACACTTAAAATAATGGTAATGATATTTTTTTTATTTCCATTTCAATGTCACAGTCATCACAACAATCTGGCTCACGAGTTTAATATTCTCATTACTATCGTCCAGTTATGTTATGCAGTATAAGGAGAGCAAAAATAAAAGAGACTAAATATTTTAGCGTTTACATAGATAGAGCTTCACAATAAAATCATAACTCGGTCAGTTAAGGTTATTTATACGTAAAGGTATCATAAACACATGATGAAAATTATTTACGATGTGAGTAACAGATAAATTCTAGAAAAGCGCTATAGTAGAATCTAATCATGAAGCTTTTCATTCAGCTATAATATAACCAATCGTTTCTCTGTAGTAGGTATGTATTATTTATAATCTTCAAGTGTATATAAAGTATTGATATCTCGTACAGCATGTAGTGTGTGATTTGATATGAGATGATGCAGTGTGTAGCAAGTAAGCCTCATTTGCCAATTTGATATCCAAGCCGCATCAAATGCAACAATATGCAAAAACTAGGAAATCTATTTAGTTTCTGACGGACTGACCGCAGGGGACACGTCCATCAAATCCCACCAACGAACAAAACAAGTTTCATTACTTATTATTTGATCCAACAATACATCCACTACACTTCAGATACAGGTGAACTTCACATGTCCTCATATAATATTACAATACTCACATAATATCTTCAAATTTATAGTACTGCTATATAAAACTCTTTCATCCCTTTACACACTTAAAGCCTTTATATACACTACAAAATAGTCTTGAAGAAATCCACGTCTTAAAAAGAATAGAATACTAAACAACAGCCAACACAAATCGCCTTCTATGAAAATCTAGTTTCCTCTATCGTCAATAATTTATTGTTGAATAAAGCTCCAATACTAGTAAGATCAATGAAACATGAGCATATTATATATTTTCTATAGTCTCTACCATTAATACGCGTCAATAATCAATTCTATGAAATATTATGTGCACACCTAAGCAGCCGCTGCTTTGGCTGCGGCCTAAGTAAATGGTGATTGAAATAAAAAAGTAATATGGGAAACAAAGAACTTGAAATGAACTACAAATCTCATAACAGTAGTATGTATGGGAAAACAGAGAGATAGAAGCCTCACCGACTTATTTAGCAAAACTTATTCTGAAAAAAAAGTCAAGTGCAACAAATAGTTTTCAATCACTGATTGGCTTGCCATGGTCCTTATGATTAATAAAGAAACAATAAGCCCCGCGATAGCTCACCATGTATTCTCTCTCAAACTGTATATTCATAAATATTAATACAATGACCGTTCTTTACCGCGTTGTAGCAAACTACTAAAGTCTACATGCATATACATATAACATGATGAATTGTGTGCATGAAACACACAACTTTGTTCCTTCAAAATATTTCCAACCCATCAATCGTATTTCAAGGAGCTTTGTTGAGAACCCCAGGAGCTTCAAGATTATTCTTAACTCAAAGAAAAGCGAAAGCTTTTATTTTAAATAATTGGATTTAATTCAACAGTTTTAATGAATAGAACGGAACAAATCTGTATATAAAACGCTTCCAGTTATTTCAATCGATACTGACCACAAATGACATCTTGTCCTTGGCAATGACAATTTGACTATTAGTGCATGCAAATTTCGAACTTTAAGTTTAGAAATGTGTAAGTAGTATGAATGAATATGCTATTGGAATATTATAGGAGTAGAAATTTGTTTAAAAATCTTACCGTTTGTTTGATGATGATTGTTGTTGTTATTGTTGTTATTGTTTTGATGACGAGCCATACGTTTTTCAGATTTCTCTGCGTGTTTCTGCATGTGTTTGGTGAGGTAAGTCTCCTGAGTGTAGGATTTTCCACAGAAGTGGCAAATGTGAGTCTTGAGGTGTTTGGACTCTTTGTGCTTGGGGATGTGGTCGAGAAGAGAGGCCTCGTCTGAAAAGCACTTGTAGCACGAGTTGCACTTGTACGGCTTGTCCGTTTGATGACATCGGGAATGAGACTGAAGATTCGACAATTGAGAGAAGGCTTTGTTACAACCCGGGTGTCGACATTTGTACGGTTTGTCTCCTGTGTGCGTTCGTATGTGTTGTTGAAGGTGGGACAGTTGCGTGAACTTACGCTGGCATATCTCACACCGGTAAGGCTTGATCCCTGCACACAAATATCCACATTGTAACATTTTATTTACATTACTATAAATACACAGGTGAATCAATCTCCATTGGTATTTAGAAAAAAAGAAAACAATTTGATTCTGTACATTCTGCAATACACTTACTTGGTTTGCTAGTATTTAATAGGAATGAACCTTATTTCGGACTAATAATATTATGCTGATTGTCTTAGGCTAATAATATACATGTATCTATCTCATTTTCGTAAAACACAAAGTTTATAGTATAAAGGGTGATAATATGTTTTTCAAAGGCTTAAAAATGGAATTAGATAGCTGTTAATCGATTCAAACTACAATGTGCTCAATGTCACTGTTGGTGTAAAAAGATGAAGCTCACATCCTGCCTCATTCGTTTAAAATAATAATAATTCACGGACCTTGACAGGTCTGCTAGACTTTAGTGGAAGGAACACGCTGGGGACACAAAGGTATGTTATAATGATTCCTGTACGATGACAAAAGTACAATTTAGCTTTTGCTTTGTGTCTTGTCGTTAGAAACAAAGTATACGTTTCATAAGGATGAAATTCCTGAGCACCACTCCACAGGTGACACTAATTACCAAGATATTTACAGTGTCTACTGATTATACCTCATCAAATCCAAGTAGCTTGATTTGATCCACCTGAGTAAAAGTCATCACCATCATCAACG
>JAQFYB010001390.1:0-33179 GCA_034694085.1 Pogonognathellus longicornis | reverse complement strand
GTGTAGTGTAGTGTATTAACATGATTGCAGTTAAAGTGTAAGTGTAGTGTAGTGTAGCTATGTGATGCCGGGCTATGGCTACAGATACCTATCTAATCTAGGTACATAATAATCACATACACATAAATATGCCTATGTTAGGTGTATACTTTAAATATGTGCACTTATATACAACTCATCTCCAAGCTTATTTACTACTACTATGTTGCAGATCGAAAAAGCGTCTGTTGGTCTCGTCTGACCAGACAAAGGTTTTCTTGAGTCGAGTCGTGAGAAGTTCGACCTCTTCATTTCAATTAAAGTCATTACTTTTTACAAATCCAACTCTTCTTCATGTTTTCTACAATTCCTACATAGGTATACAAAGTTACCTCAATAGTGTATCAGATAATGTTTCCATTTACCTACATTTGTCGAAAACACCATCGCTTTGTGTCTCGACATGAAAGACTGCACTGAAGTCACACTAAATTGTACACAGATATCTTTTACTTGTGTATAAGATAAGATAGTAATCCCATTACCTTTGCTCACTACAAGTACACACAAAACTCAATCGCAGCAATTAAATAATAAATTTATTTCCTCGTGGTCATTACCAGTAATCACGTAGTAATTAATAGCACTCTCGAGGAATGTCATGCTTCACATGTTACATTTTCTCCCAATATCCCTTAGGTTATATACTATAGCATAATATCTGAGTATATCTATAATTAATAAATGATTAGCTAAAGTACCTAATCTACCAATATATATTGCCTGCTGATAAGACTAAAGGCAAAGCGTTGTAAAGGTGTCAGAAAAATAAATAATGAGCTAAAAGCATTTTCTGTCTTATCTGTGAAACAGAGAAATTAATTCTCCTGTTTTTCGAACAAATCAAACGCAATTTCCAATCATATTTGCATAATCTTGAAATTAAAATTGTTCAACTACTTGTCTCGCCTCATCTTTCACTCACAACAACAACTACCTTGTAATATATTGCTATGTAGGTTTGATTCGATTTTAATGGTTCATTTGCAAACACACACATAATTTATGCCCACAAAGCAATTTCGTTGAGTTAATCTAAACATTATCATATTAAATATTTTATTTAGTTAATCTGAAACGCAAAACAAATAACACTCAACTCGTCGGGAATTAATTGAATTCTTTGATGCTGTGGTGTGGACTACTAATATTGTTTGAGCGGTTAAACCTACATAATACTTTTGCAGTTGTATGTAACGTTTCTTGTTTGTATAATACATAGGATAATCTTTGATCTATACGTATATGTATATTTGCTATATTGTACAAATCAGTAGGTAGTTCACATTTTATTAGTACTCATCAAGCTTGACACATTAATAGTTTCTACTTGCATTTTCCTTGTCTTGCCTTGCCTTGACTACACAGTATACAAATCCACTTTATGCATCCTCTATAACATTTGACCCAATTTTCGATTTCATTTTAATAACGAACATGTGACAGCGTTCTCTGACTCTATTAGTGTGTAGGCAAAATAGCAAACATAATTACTATGTAAATATTATGTACATACTAGTACATACCTACACTATTTACACACTTATTTACATTTAGTGCATCTTCATCTTATCTTATTTTATATATACATGCACAAAGTAGCTACACACAGCCTTTTTAGTGTGTAAATGAGTTAACTTTTAAGGATTTCCAAGTGCATTCAATTCAATCTCTGCCGTAATTGGATTGCATAGTAAATTGCATTTTTTCCATTCTGCATCTTTTTCAACTAGTATAGTAATAATACTTGCAATATTATTTCATCAGTTTCTGCACAATCTTTTCTGGTAGTATATAGTACATTTAGTAATTGTAAATTATGATGCAGAAATAAAGTAGATGCGCCTTGTAGTAATGCATGCGCTACTTTTAAATACACGACAGTGTAATTGTAACTAGGTATGTAGGTATATAAAGTAAGTGGAAAATATAGGTAGGGACTAATTGTATTTACAAGAATGAAAGCTGATTTTGATTTGTCACCTCAATTTACTTTGTTGTGTTATTATTACATGATTAGTGGAAAAATGCATTTAATTGCATAATGAGGCTCTATTACTGTTAACTGTTTGTGATAGTAATAACGGTCAATTTAAGTAATGAGCACTATTTGTCACGTCAAAGCCTTCCACATAACACTTCATTATATTACTCGGTGACATTTGCACATACACATCTACATTATACAACTACTTGTGTTTTGTCAACCCACAAAGATGAAACAAAACAGACTAAATGCGTTGTAGCTTGCATTCAAGTACAAATTACTACACATGCAATTGGCGAGGTTCTGTGTCTGACCGACGGGATGCATTCATTCCATTTGCATTCATTGCAACTTCTCTTTTGACGCGAATTTATTTACTAGCAGAAATACATTTACAGAATAAGGCAAAATGATTCTATGCTGAGAATTCAAGTTTGCTGTGAATATATACAATCAGTAGTATAAAAGCATGTTGTTATTTATGTAAGTGCATAAATAACAGTATGCTAGAACTATGTATGTAGTTTGTATACAACAGTAGAAATAAATGCAAATTGATACATTAGTTCATTACTTATATAAAAATACGTGGTACTGTGCACTGCAGAAGTTTTCTACAATTAGCGGTGATTACTCTGAGTAGCCTTAAGAATTCTGATTTGCATTCAATTGCATTTTTTACTTGTGTATGTGAGTGCATGTGGACTTGCCAATATTATCTTTATATAATAACTGCAGTAGAAGGTGAGACATCCTTTCTCTTTAGAAGCACAACTTTTGTTATTCATACATAATTTCATGTTCTTTGATTTTATTTAGTAGTTTCATTGTGTTATGAGTGAGTAATGGCTATAGGTATAATGAATTATATTATTAGTAGGTAGGTACTTTAAATGAAAAATTGTAGTGTAAAAAAAGTTGCATATCTTTCGCAAGCCTTAGAAGGCATCGACAAAAATGAGAAATGAATGATTGCAGAACAAATAATTATCTTTAAATAAATAATCAATACAGAAGCGAATTTAAATGTTGTAAGGTTGAACTCGTCTTTAACACAAAGAAATGTGCAATACTACAAGACAGGTGTTTGCAAATATGGTGTCGTCCCTTTGCATTTGTTTACAATGTCAATGTAAAGAGTAGAATGATTAATTGATGGCTATGTAACGACACTCTTAATGAGAATAAATCAATCATATTTTATTTTTTAAAACGATAGAGCTGAAGAATATTGATTTATTACTTTGCTTGTATTGTGCAATGGGCAAGGTTTTAAACACTACTCAAATAACATTCTTCAATCATATATTGGATCTATATCTATGAATAAATGTTTAATAACAAAAAATTTCTTAATTTTTTTTATATATTGGAATTGAAGTTACAATTTAACAAAAATAGCAATAAAATATGGATTAAGGATTAACATACAAATATCATAGTAAAACAATTTTAATGTCTTTAGTTTCTTCATTTTGATCACCCATAATGAATTTAAAAAAATTTAATTGTATCGTGTCTTTAAATAAAATTCTTTTGACGAAGCTATAATTTTATTATTATTATGTAACTTTACACCAATCCTTTGATTTTAATACATGATTGATGAAAAATGAAGCAATGTAGCCTTAAGGCTTTCTTTGTAAAAAGATGACTTCATCTATCCTATCCTATCCCTATTACCTACTTATTTATGTCCAAGTACAGATACACAAATCTGATGAATCTTAAATGAATATCAACTCTTACTTATGCTTTGAAGTAAAAAATTCTGATTTACAGCAAGCAAAAACGATAATATTATAATTCGAATTCTTTCATATGTACCTACACAACTAGATATTCTTATAGAAAGGTATTTAGCAATAAGTCTCAACCATTAATTCTCCATTCACCAACAAAGCGCAAAACTCAAACACTACCAAGCACCAAAATTATAAAATGAAAAGAAATGACAGGACAACCATCGATAAAATGTCTCATAATATGGCAACGTACAAAAAGTATAGGTTTCTCCAACCAAATGAAGTCTGTACTTAGTATTAAAAACATTCTAAAACCAATCAAATTAGATTCGATCTTCTCATTTTAAATTTGTATGTGTAAGACTAGACTATCTCTTTCATTGCGCTATGTATACAAGTTATACAACTCATTACTAATAGTTGTTTTCAATTCATTTCTCATTTTATTAAAACGAAATGTCTTTTTGCCCACTGCATAAACATGCATAGGTAAATACATTTGCCACATACATATGGTTGCTCTCATTCTTGGCATAATACATATAAAAACAGTAAAAAAAGCTCACATTTCAGTGCATATGTCTTATATATACAAAGCATACGAAAAATATGTATTGAAGAGGTATGCATTTACATCAATCTTCCATTCCTATGTTGTATAGGAAAGTATACCGCCAACGCTAAAAAGTATAAGAAAGGTCCTGCACTACTTAAGTATTGTTAACTTAACACTGTACATATATTCCTCTTTTTCTCTCTCTGTGGATTACATATCGATCAAGGCTTGGGATTACATGTATGTGCAGATATTTGCATTTAATAGTTCTTTAGGATCATTTCACCCACGTAATAGTAAGTTCTAATAAAACATTAGTGATGCTAGTGGCATTTGGATTTGTTTATATAATAATAGTAGCAATGCCCCTAAAAGTAAAATCCTTTGTGTGAAACTCTGTTATACCATAATAGTGTATTATTTAAATGTCATGCTATGTGTAGTTCTAGCTACCTACGTGATAGCTGTAGTCATTGCTGTAGCTGATGCTGAATTTAAATCACAATCCGTCAATCAACGAAAAACACATATAGGTAGGCACTAGGCACAGATCATGTCAAGCACACATTAGAATTGAATGGAAACATTGTCAGTCAGGCAAAGCTAACGTGCTCTGAACAAAATGAGAGAAATCTTGTGATTGCTTATAAAGTGGTTTAAACCTATACTGATAAATACTACTGTACTCCTCTGCTCCTGTATACACACACTTTACACATGCACATTGATGTATACATACTGCATGCATTGTGACACACTGGTTTATATAGGTACTTACCTATTTAATGTTAAAATTTTACCTCAAATTTACCAATATAGTAAAATACATTGCATATTCATTTCATTACTTTCGTATCACTGAAGAGACTATTAATCTGCTTTCGTATATTAGTGCAACTGTAGCATTTCTACATAGTAGTGTCGTTATGTGTGTATAATGTAATAATGATGATATCCTTGTTCAGATACTACAGATACGTTGAGGACATGCATATATCTACATACACGAACAAACAGTATCTGTGTACTACTAAGTAAGTAGTTGAAATGAAATTGCCTTCGTTTACATAATTCGCATCACTTTTTCGAGTTTTGGATTGAAATGCATTAAACATGCACGTTACATTATAATATTACTGTGTAGTAGCATACATAGATACATACTAGTAGCTACTACTACTGCACTGAAAGTTTTGCACACTTATTTACTTAGTAAAGTATCTAAACGCACATAAAGTGCACACAGCGAGAGAGAGACTGCCATATCTGTGCAAACTAAGTCTCTTAAACAGAAATGCAGTACATAGACTATACATTAGAGTTTATTGTACCTAAAGGATTCATAGAGATGTTTTATAAGGACTACTATACATTGTAGGAACAGATAAGTTTGTGTTGAGTATATTTACTTATTTATATTGGCTCTAAAAGTAAAAAGGAATGTTCGCATGCACGCTTCCATGAACTATGGAGATGTTAGACAATTCTGCTGACTGCCTCGATCTCTCGCTCCTACACAACATAATAGTGCGATGTTTATATGTATAGCATCATTATCATCATCATTCCATGTACCTATACCTACACAAGTACATTTAAAGATACTATGGTTTAATAATATTAGGATGCAACATAACAAATACAACTTACGTATAAGAAGTATAATATAGTGAGTGAGTGAGCTCTCTCAACTGAACTCACATTATGATGTGAGTTACGAACATTACACACATTACAGTCTGAACACACAGAATTCAGGAAGCAATGTGATCTGCTCCTTGATTTCTATAGGAATCATCTACCTTTACATTTTTGTTACGCTGTAAAGCAGCCTTTGCGTTCAAATAGATCTACGAATGAATTTACGATACTCTTTCCCATTTTTCCAATTCTTTTCCTGCATGGTCTTTCCTCTCTGTCTATCTCTAAACGAGAACTATTCTATGTGACTTCTGCGTAAAAATCATGCTGTTGTTGATGCGATGTTGTGATCTGTGTTGCTCTGTCTACTTTCATGTTGACCTGAGTTGAGTCAAATAATATCATGTAGTAGAGACTGACAAAATTGCTATATTTCATACTGTAAACATATTCTTATATGTAATTGTATATGGCTTTGTGTATTGAGTTTTGTATGTCTACATAAAATATATTATCTACTACTATAAATTCTTCAGATTTTCGATTTCGATCAAAATATACACTTGCTTAGGTTCATTCAAATTATTTTCCGAGACATGAACACTTACATAGTAACATCGAGATCGAACTCAATTAAGCTTCTGTATGTTTTCCCATAAGGTGTTTACTAGACTTAAGTTAACCTATAGGTACAATGGACTGCTTCGTTGCATATGAGTATAAATAGTACAAAGTTTATCTATAAAGGGTTGCGTGTATCTGCCATTTACTATAAGTATGTGCAATAATGTGTAACGTAAACAGAAACAGTGATATCTATGTACATAAATAGGTTCTTTAAGCGAAATTGATTTTCCATTTAAAGTTTGCACAATTCTCAAAAGAAGTTGACTTTATGTTTTGCAGAGGTAAACAAGTCAACTCTGGTTAAATTACAGAGCAATACCTATTCCGATATAAAGAGGAACTCAATTTAGTTTTGCATATTTCATGCTATGATATATATTTAGAAACAAAGGTATGTATACACTCTATACATACCTCTGTTTCTCGTGTGTATCTGTGTATCTAATATCAATATTATGGCTTCTCTTTCTATCGTATTTCGATTCTATTTATTTTCCTTGATTATTTTCAACCCATTTGAGTATCAAAAACTTGAGACATATAACGTGGAATAACTAGGCACATGTTAATCAATAGTCATTCAGATATCAGATTGTAAAGGTAATATATTGCGCCCTTAAAGTTACGAATGCAATCAAACACATCAGTGTATCTACTTAACTGCAGTATAAGGATACAAATACGTGCCTATAATATACGCAGATTTTGGACATATGCTTAAACAGCAATTTCTTATGTTACAAATAAAGGAGAGTTAGAGCTACTGCTGCAGTGTAATATTATGGTGGCTTAAAAAGCGTTTTATCAGTTTCAGTCTTTGCTTTGCCTTTTCATATTATTGCGTTGTAGAATGACTACAAGAGTATCTGTATGGAATGAGCTGTACGTATTGGGGTAAATCCTTTAGTTGCCCTTTTTGTGTCCCCTGTGTTGTTTCTCGATTTCAATAGAGATGGTTTTGGTTTTCGTGAAATGATTACTGAGTGAGTCCTTTGGGTTTTCGCATGAATTACACCGCATTGCATTACGTTATCACTTAGTTCCACTTTCTGCAGCATTCATTCTCATGTATATTATTACTCTTTGTACTTATCTATTTACCTAGGCTTAGAGCTAGGTATTACATCCACCACATTCACATTTTGCATTTGAATGAAACACAAGCAGAAATTGTGTAGCTTGTGAGTAGGTACTTTACATTGAGTGTAAAATACGCTAAACAAGCATTGCTCTGTATTTAGCAGCTACTTAGTTTAGTTTAGCTTAGCCCCGAGCATTTCTGATGAATCATCATAATTTTAGTGGATATAAAGTGTTCATAATTACATGATGTGATTCTGCCTGATTATTGCTCACTGTAATCTCTCGCAATTGCAAAGTGTGAGTTATGTGTAAAGTGCCTTCATCATTAAATACAAGTCATAACAACTTTAATAACATTATGTTATGTACGAGTGTTCATTTTTACCTTCGTATTACAATAATAGTATCTCTTGCTTTTGTATAATTATTACATTGAAATTAAAAACAATTTTCGGGGAAACAATTTCCATCAAGCATTATGTTTGAAGTTTAATACATTTTGCTATAAGTCACATTTTTATTTATGAGGTTGAGGTACGAGACCACAGTATGTGACTGTTTTGTCTGTCTGTCTGTCCGTCACAGATGTACAGAAATCTTGTGTTCACGATAACTCAAGAACGAATGAACCAAATTGGTTCAAACTTTACATATGTTATCTGGGGGTTATATGCAGTACTTATCTGGGGGTTATAACAAAGGTCTGGTATAAAAACGAGGCCACTATGGCGTATACAGAGTGAGGGCCCCAACATATACTATGAACACTTGTGCTACTGTACCTCAGCCACATATTTAATATCGTTTACAAGGGTTTATTTAATTTTTATATAGGTATGTACCTATATAGGTACGGATAATTTAAATTGATGGAAAATAATTTGGTTGCCCTACTCTTGCAGTATAACATGAATGAATTTTTTTAAGGTGTCTCTGTCTCATGTCATGACTCATGAACTTTGACTTTTGTATTTTATTGGATTAATCTCAAACATGAAACTGTTTCAGTTTTTAAGAATTCACGAAAGACATTTATTGATTTGGTTAGGTATCGTTTCTGAATGTAAATGATGTGATGAATAACCTACAACCTGTGTGGTCAGGTTTCATAGTGTGAAATATTTGCCATTCTATATGTCTATATGAATTTCATCTTCAAATGAATTTAATTCGTGAATATAGGTATAGGAACTATAATGATGATTTACGCTGTCAAATGTAATTATATATACTCGTAAATCCTGTGGGCACAGCATGCTAGAAAAAATTCAACCCATCCATATAATACCATATTCTACCATACCTCTACGCAGTGATTTTGTAATTTCTTACTTTAATGTTAATGTACATTTTATATGAGTGTAATTGCTGTAGGAGTTAATCTGGAATAAATGGAAAAGGGTGGTAGTCGTATATTATGTGGAGATGGTGATGGTATGGTGATATGTGGCGTATGTGGTGAGGATGTCAGCAGCCGCTATAAGACTTGAATTGTGTGGGGATTTGGTGTAAATAAAACAAAATAACTTATCAGAGTTGGAGCACCAGACATCAGTCAGACAGACTAACATAGAATACTGAACAAGATGCATCCTTACATTACAGCCATACAATACACATACTACACACACACTTACACACTCGTGAAAAGAAATCAGGAGCTGTTACGTACGTACGGCATAACATCATGGGACTGGAAAGAGAATCTTTCAGGGAAGAAGAATCTCAAGTTGAAAGGAAAACTTTGAACAAAATCGAAAACAGGTTTTCTTTCGGCTGCTTGATGTTTATGTATTGTGTCTGAGTTTTTGTATTTGTATTTTGTACACTCATGTGTTGTGTGGATTGTTGTGTGGATGCGGGAATGGATGTGATGTGAGTGACCGTAGTCGTACTCGTACATACAGTACATTGTAGTAGAAGAGATTGGAAGTAAACTTCTAAGTAAATTCTAATGACTGTACATTGTATTTGTAATGTGTGCGTACTAATAACTCACAAAGTGTTAGATTAGCAGCAGGAGCAAAGTAATGTACACTAATGAGATTTTGATATTATTTGCTTTTTATTTTTTTATTTTTTATGATACACTCTCGATCCTTCTTTTATTTCTTTTCCGCCCTGTCTACCTCCACAGACAACAAACTTTTTTCATTTATTCTCTCGATGATTCAGGTAGTAAAGAATTCTTTATATAGGTACTAGTTAATAAAAATATAATGGAAAAAATATAGTGCTAGAATAAGGAAGTACTTTTCAAAGATTCTGTTACATGATCCTTTGCAATGATGTACTTATACTTGCTTTTAGTAGCTAGCTATTGTTATAGGGGTTAAATCATTAAAAGCAATAACCGGAATACACAATTAAGTAGATGCATTCATTTTTTCGGCTAATAATGTTTTTTAAACGTAGGTATATATTACTAGAAGCCACTTGCGTTTTCATTCTGTATTCGTTCACGTACTAATACATCCATTACTAACATTATGGCTTTTCATTGGTACTAAGCCTGAAAAACTTTGCTAACTAGACTTTGCCTGGTACTATTATAAAGTTAATCTACAGGCGCTAGTAATAAGTGCGTCTAATTTTTCTTACATAAACATAAAAGTATTCCATTCTTTTGTTCGTTGCCGTCATGTAGGAAGCCTGCAAAGTTAAATTTGTCGTACATATGGAAGAAAATGTGAGAATCTCCGGAAATTTCCATGAGACCGTGGAAGAATCCAGAATGAAACTGCGCAAACGTCTCATGCTGTGTGTTTTACTTTCCAGCTTGTGTGTTAGTATGTATATAGTGTACTATGCAATTCAGTCAATACTTGACCATATACGTAGGATTATACTTCTATCCAGCAATCGCATCCTTTCTAATAGAAAGATAACAAAAGGATCATCACCATTACATCAGCTTACCTAACCACGTCCACATGCACTAATTGTGTAACAATGTATCTTTCCTTTGTTGTTCACAATAACACCCTTTTGAATACGTCGCATGATATTGTCCTGTTCATTATGAGATTTAGGCACTTATAAATATGTGCGCATTATTCATACATAGGTTTACATTAAAATTGACTTTTCTATGCATGTAATTTTTTATGTTAACAAAATCATAAATGTTTTGATTACCATGTTATTTAAAACACGAAAAATACAGAGCTTGAAAGTTCTTGAGTTTAGAGCATTAATAAAAGTTATTGCTGACTATAACTGTCATTTTGTCAGTGATAATGGATGGGAAAAACTCAAACGAGTAAGTGTGGATGGATCTAGATTAAAACAGTGATTTCTCTCGTGTAAACTTGTAAAGAAGTGAATGCTTGTACTTACAAGCTTGTAAGTACATGCTTCAACATGTGTTTTCCACAATGCTCCATAAATTATCAACAATATTTATAACAATACTTTTGTGCACTTGTGTATGGGGATTTATCACTTTTTAAAACGTACAATGCACTATTTATCGATAGAATGTAAAATGTTATTAATAGGTAATGTACCATATAATACTGACACACAGATACACAAAGTGAGTTTGGGCATTCCAGTATTACGACAAATTCGTAGGAAACCACAAATAGCTGAACAGAAATTGTTTGGGATTCCCTAACGAACCTTTGAACGCAGTCGAGTGGAATTAGTTAAAAAAATTCTGCTTATTTGTATAGTGCTACCTTACTGTGTCGTTCTGGATGGATATTCACAAAGGTACCTAAAAATATAATATTATCTGTATTTACACAGTCTCAACCACTATAGTAAATCACACAAAGCGTATCCCTTGCTTGTAGCAGAGTCTTTGACTTTGGGCTATTACTTTGTGTTAATTGGGTGTAATTAACTCATGTCTTAAGTTGCCAGTACTAATGGTGAATTTTTGCATGCAAATTTTGTTGCAGGTAATCTTTCCACGAATTTTGGGTTACATACATTACCTAATGTAAGCAATCACGCTGATAATGGTAGAGTAATAATAGTAGATAAACCTGCTAGTACTACATATACCTACCAGTAATAACGCCATTATTAAATGCTGACTTAATGATTAAACGATTCATTAATGTAAATTCTGCTGGCTGAAAAATAATTATGGAGATTCTTTAAATAATTTAGGATGCTTTGAGCTTTTATTTGTTGAATTATCTGCAATCATCCTGAGCTTCATTACTAATACCATTGACCTAAAAAGTAAAAAATATGCAAGCCAGAAGCTACTAAAGCTATTATTCTCCCTTCTCATCGAATTTTTACTCCTGTTTTCTTAACCTATTTTGATTTGACACTCGTTCACCTATCTATGTGTAAAAGCGAGAGACTCCTGTAAAAATAGGCTAAAAGTATACTCGGAACGGTTTGTGGATGTGCAAGTGGATACTAAAAGAACGGTAGGGATAGGAAAAGGAAGAGAGTCATTTATATTTTGTGTAAAATCTCATCCTGCCATTGTATACATACGAGTCTGAGAAGAAAAGATGTGTGAACAAGTATAAGAATCTCTATTCTCTCTTGCTATTTCCATCACCATCTTCTATATAAACTACATACATATATACTTTATTGAGTTTTAGAGATTTACTACGTTTATCTAAAATTCTGCCATGTAGAAGATTTCTCTCTTCTTTTCTTCAGTTGCCTTGAAAAACACTCATCCATCTTCTCGACTACAATAGTGGTTTATCTATACCTACTACCTACATACATATACAATAATACCACATACTATATACTACTCCTAGCAAATCCATATTTAGCATTATCCACCTTATATGTTCCAAGTGCACACATATCCACAGTTGAGTCGCATAGAGTAGGATATAATATCTTTATAATAGTAGTACCTAGAAAAGGTGTCCAGAGTATTTGAATCGGTACTCGTATTTTCTACGCCTCTACCACTACAAGTATTCCATCATCAACCTTTACCCTAGTGAACCACTGCTGCAGAGATAGCACGCACCCGTGACACAGTAAACAAAAAGTGTTTTCCGAAGCATTTCTTACTGGCTACATGTACTATTCCAGAGATTTTGTTATAGGGACTTTTTATATGGTGACTAGATATACATGTAGATATTTTAAACGTAGTAGGTAAATAGTGCTGTCGAGAATGTGAGTATTTGGGTGTTCCTAGCATTCGTCTAACGTCAACAACAAGAGACTGTTTATTTGTAGCAACTTTAGCATTAGCACTAACAACCAGTAGCTCACTCACTCACTCACTCAAACTGACTAGCGAAGGAAAGGAAATTAAATATAGGAACAGAAATGTATAACACTCTAAATATATAAATACTACACGGAGAGTATAGTGTAAGTTAATATTACATGTCGGAGAAGATTTATACAGCTATTACGTCTAAGGTCACCCACTACATTTATGTAAACAAAGTACCTTTTCCTATGTACCCGACGTGTGTAAAGTTCTGATGGTAAATGTGAATGCAACCTTTTGCAGTATGTTGTTGCTGCATCGTAGATGAGTGACTCACTTTTCAACCAGCATAAATAAATGTATAGATTCTTATATGCTTGCTTATTGTACCCGTGTACTCACACCCTTGTATTGTGGCATATAGTTAGTTGTGGGAGTATATGGAAGGATTACTATATTATTATGGAGAAGGCATACAGCAGAAAAGGAAAACAACCTGCCTCTATCTACTTCTTTACCTGCGAAAGAAATCTGTTTGGGAAATGGAAGGAAAGGTTCGTTTCTGGGTTCGCTGTTTGTTGTGTGGAACATGTTCATCCCAAAGTCTATTTTTAGCGGAAACTTTTCTTTCCTTCACGCAGCTCACTTTACAGACTACTACTGAAAGGAATCTCAAATCTCTTTTTCTTGAGACCGACTTGTAAAACATCGTAAATACTTTAATGGTATTGCATTCTTGCATTCTATCATATTTTTATGTTGTGACTCTACCTGCGACTTGTACATTTCTTTTTCTTCCCTGCACAGAACCATCGCTTCTTTATTCCAGTCGAGAGAACACAAGTTGCTCTTTTAATCATTAAAAACATTAATATACCTGAGTGCATTAGGTAATAGTATACAAGTTTCTATTCATGAAGACGTAAAACTTTTTCGATCTAACTTTGTTTTTTATGTCTAATGTTTATTAGAATTTCAAATATTTGTATATCTCACTCGGCAACTAGATTGATTATACATCAAACTTTTTATAATTACATACATTACTCAACTACGTGTTTTAAGTGTTGGGAAATGGGCATTTTCTAACCATAAGTGAGATTTTTGGGAGTGGTATTGTATAATATAATACGCTTGAATTTCTACCTTAGGATAATATGTTCCTTAAATGTTGTGTACCTATTTAACAAACTGATGTTTAAATAACGAATTGTATGCGTTCACATATATTTTGACCGTATTACATTGGTGGTGGAGCAAATAAATTTTTCTAAGTACAGTATGCACTATGGGCTATGGACGTTATGAAAAATGATAGTTTCGTTTTATCGAAATTGCATTTTGTGTAGAAGCCTTTAGCCAGCATGACATTTCCGCAGTAATTCGATCAAGACAGCAGTAATAACATTACATTAGTACCTACTGCACAGCATTAGTTTAGTGTTGTGGAAAGCTTGGTACCTTTCTTTCCTTCCTACCATGGATTGCTACATACGAAAACTACTAAATTCACTATTCCTTTGGTACACTAGTTCCTTATGGTTTTTATAAACAACCCATGCTGTTATTATATACCTTGCGAGTAAGGAGAAGGAGACATTATTCAGTGATATATATATACAAGATAATACAAACTAATAATATTATGCTAGCAAACAAAACCATTATGGAGTGTAGCATACTAGTACGAGTGAGTATTATCTCATTAAATGGACCCCATAGATAAGTTAAGTGGGCATAGTCAGCTAGAAATAATAATATTATACACACATAATTTGCGAGTACAGACAAAAAGCAACATATTCAATTGCTATTCCTGCATGCATTTGCTCAGTGTGTAAAGTAACAACACACAGTGATGTGTAAACCGCAAGCTACAACTGCCACTGTAAATTTAACTTGTGGATTTGCCTTACCTTTTGCCATTACCTATGAGCGTCGTTTCCCAGGGTCCATTATTTGAGTTGACATAAACTGCCTACTACTACAAATACTACATCGTTCTGTCCATTTGCTCGTATATACGACTGACTTGGCAACGACAGTGTTATTTCTTCCTGTAAGAATTGGAAATGTTTTTATAAGAAGAAGAAGGAACTGACATAGCTCCTATCCTTCTGTTTTTCTACTAGTGCCCACATTCTCCTTCAACACACGAGTAAGTGAAATTGATTATTTCACATATTTATCTATCCGCCTTTAGCAGCTTTAAGCTTACGTATAATGAATCCATGTCCAGTAAGGTAACCTCCTACGTAGTCAAAGCCAATATAAATGGTGCAGACAAGAAAGACACAGGAATTCAGTATCACACATACTATCATGTATAATATTAGCACTAGAGCACGTGTTCTGACTATAAATTCATGCCAAAAATACAATGACAAATAAATACTCCTGTATTTCTGGTGGGGAAGCATTTTATTAGTGAAGAAAATGCATCTATGATATTTCGTACAGCTTCTACTAGTGTAAAAGAGTTTTATAGATTCTTATATAAAAAATATTTGAAACATTCCTAAATTCGATGACGTCCTTCGGGTAGGGTAGCGTTCCAAACGTTTCAAGCACTCCGGATTGGACGACCAAGAAATAATTGTGGTCACACCCTCAGAAAATTTCTCTAGGACACACACGTCACAACCAGGCGATTCATTCAGTTTAAACCAATATAAGTCATTAAAATTATTATAGATCTACTTTTTATGCAATTTTTTAAAGTTTATTGCAATTGATTGAATCGCTCGGTAAATTACGATACATTAGATAAAGTAGTGTATATAACACTTGCAATTAGTTTCACTCTTTTTTACTGAGCAAATATTTTAAACACATTTAAGATTCATTTCAGTAGATACCTATGCATACCTGTGTAGAATGTATACAGATAATAATTATGACTAACATTGTAAATACTTCATGTTGTGACATGAATATTTATTAGCTTTAATTGCAAATGGTCAGTGTAAACACACTCGTTTAGCACACAAATAAAATAATCTGACTTTAGGTACCTAAAACTTTCCATATAGGCTCACATACAAGCCTACCTAGTTTGTTTTCGCACAGTTTTAAATAATAGGCACAGTGTGTATTAAACGGTGCTATTGGAAGAGTGACATAATAACATCCGTTTCATTTCCTCATAATGACAGATTAGTGAGTTGATCTGAAAAAGCCCTTGGAAATTGCATTAGAGTCAAGCAAAAAATGTCAGAGCATAAATCTACTATCTAGTAGGTACATGAATGAACCAGACGAGAAAAAATTCAATGTCTTTCCAACACTAGGAGTAATACATATAATTTGACTTGTACAGTTCTCTTCTCCACACTGCCAGACTGTACGAAAACATAAACTACAATATTACGCATAAGTACAGAAACGTGCTAGGTACGTACTTACGTGTCTCACACATTGTGTTATTTTGATGCATTGTCAGACAAGCCTCTCTCTATGCAAGCAAAGGTTGATTTTGATTGGCGATAAGCACAAATCGAACATATTATGGATGCCTATACAATTATTAATGCAATACTCTGTAAGACAGAAGCTGATTACTTTCTATATATCTTATAATCGTATGACACACCAATAAATAAATCAATGTATTAGAATAGGTGCACCATTCTCTTAGACACACAACAGAAATCATTCACGATTGAACGCTCTGCAGAAATGCTACTTAAACAATTTAAAGCCAAATGAGGTGATCATGTTTCATATATTTGCAAGCTTACCTTATAGAAATATTTATAGACATTGTATAGGTATACATAAGAAATTTATTTTTATACTATTCCTACATGTACTATTTACAATGTTCGCCCATCAATACCTATGTAAAAATATTTTTTACTATTATAAGCCTATAGTCTCATTGATTGTTCTAGGTATGTATGAGTTATAAACGGGTTTAATAGACGGTAATTTATGTGGAATGAGTTACCTACATGTCGTCTATGGTGGTGTCTGGTGGTGTTTGCAGTTTGCACATTAAGGAAAGAAATACAAGTTGATACTTGAAGTAGTATATGATATGAGGAGGAGGAGAGACGCGAAAAGCTATTATCGATTTAGCATTGACTTTGGCTTTGAGTTTCCATTACTTACACACTTACCCAGTTGTTCTTACGCGTTGGCTCTTGACATTTTTCATTTCATCGATTCTTCCCTTCTCTCCACTACTGCTCCACAGCTCTACTTATTTTATTACTACCAAAAGAGTATTCATTATTACCCACAAGCCGCATAGACACGTACGTATATTATGGTCGTATCGTGTAATACAAATAATAATGGTAACTAGTATTTAGCACTCTAACAATTTTTAATGCGTAGCAAGTCTCATAGCTTCAAATCAATACGTATACTTATCTCACGATAAGAGATACCTATGTATCATGCGTATTGTATTTAAGTATACTGTAGGATGGTATTCTACACTGTATACGTCAATGGGCAAATAAAAGGTTTATGTACAATAGTAACGTTTAATCGAAGCCTTATATAGTACAGTAGTAGCATGATGTGTTCACACACCGACACAATACATTATAATTCTCGCAATATGTATTTAATAATATTCAGGTGGTTTGTTATTAGTACCTCGCTCCATATTCATATTTCATTATAATTTTGCATTAGCATTTAGCAGGTAGACTAAGGTAGAAGTTGTAGTGTGTACACAATACACATAGTGCATAATAAGAACAGTAGCTTAAAGTACAACATATCTTTTCTTTAAAAATCGATAGCCAGCCAAAACACGACCCATATTGCTAATTTTTCTTCTACTGGCTTACCTTTGTATGTGTCTTGTAATATTCTACTGGTTGAATAATACACAGCAATTTATATTGGACATATGTGTGTGTAGTTCGTATGTACGGACAGAGTGAGTGAGTAAGTACTTGAAGAGTCATGCCACTCTCTTTTACATGTGACTCTACAGTTTGAGCTATCCCGTGTGTGAATAAGAATATATGTACTAGATATACTACACAGGTTTGTGAATAAATAATGTATTCCGTTGTGTACGTAATTATTTAGGTATATATACACGTGAGATATATCAATACAATACCTGTGCATAGATAGATTCATATTAGTAGATTTTTAAGTAATCATACGAATATATTAGCCTTTGCCTTAGTTTTTGGTCTAGTGCAAATTGTAAATGTAAAACTATGTTGTTCACTCCTCTTTGGCTTCATTTCAGTCGACTTGACGTTGGTTGTTGTACTCTTTAATGTTTCAAATTGGTTTACCTTGCCTTGACTTAATGAAGGAAGGGCAAATGACGTGAGTGAGTGACGAGACTCCTATATGCACGTACAACAGTATGTACGCTATGTGAGAATGCTATTTAGTTATACAATGCCTATTTATTATGTAGTCAAGAATAGAGTGTATTTAGTTTAATAAGTAATACATGTAGGTATTTAGTGTTTAACAAGAGTTGTGTAGCATTGTAGTAGTAAAGCCATAATTTGCCACTATAATATTGCACTAGGTAGATATGATACGGCTTCAATTAACTTTGTAAAATGTAATGCTACACTACATTTATATTTCTACTCGGCTAATCTGAAAGTATTGACGTAGATCTTATCAGCACCCCAATATTAGAAGATACAGATTCATACATACATTGTAGGGTTATTAGTAAATTTGTACAGGTATATAGATTGTGTCTGTTTATAGTACCTGTAAGATATTATTTCAGTTTTGCATCAGTATTTGCATCACTATACTAAAACTCTAGAATCATGTTGTTAAAAAGAAAAGCTAAAATATTTATTACTTTACAGTACCGTACAGCGAAGTACAATTTTTCTTATCTCTAGTTCTCATCTGTAATCAATAGCACAATATTGCCGCAATGAGCCAGACCAACGAAATTCGTGAGCAAATCGTAAAATTTATTTTTAATATACCTCGCAAAAATTGCCACGAACTTTTATGTACTATATAGTAGATACATTTTAAATGTGTCTAGTCTAGAGACATACCTACCTACTTATAAAAATGTTTCACAATTTGTACATTATAATATTTAGGTACATATTGTAAACTGTGAATGCTTAATCAGTACAAATAGTAATGATACATGCGTATATCTATTTGAATGGCAAAGAAAAAAGAATATTGTTATTTGCAGTAGGGTATAATACATAAAGTTTTTTTTAGTTTGTACAGTTCCGTTTCTATTAAATTGCGTTGTACTACGTTCGTGTGTGTGTAAAGAGATAGACTGTGTGTTGTTATTACTGGGTTGCAACAGTAGACATAAATTTATCATTGAAAAGACTGCCTGAAAGTAGATTTGACTTTGATTGTCTTGGCTTATAAATATTTTAAGGTCGAAATCATAACTTTTACTTTAGATTTAGCCGTGTGGCTCTCATCTACATGTACATAGACACTTCTACTGACTTTGTGTGTAATTCCGTATACTGAAAGTGTACTGTTTTCTGTGTATTATTTGTCTGTGTATTCTACGTGCACTCTTGTGATTTTTAAATCGATTCTCCCTGAACCAGTTTACTTCCTGATTCTCTCACTCACTATAATGTACATGATGACTACTACTGTATTTGTAGTATTGTACTTTAAGAACTGCATTGCTTATGATTACTATTATTACGATTATGGTACTATGGCTATTGCTGCATGTTCTAATGTTATCGTTCTTGTTTTTAACATTTTTATACCTTTGTTGGTATTGAACACAATAATTAACTAAGTATAGCCAACAGGATTCTGATTTTATGCGAAGCTCATTTATTACGTATTTTTATGGACACTTACTCAATGCACGAATTTAAATGCATTCTTCAGTACCTACACAAATAATAACAACAAATGTTCCATATATCCAAATAAACAGGATCACTACTATATGGACAGACAGACTGGACAGATACAAAGAACTGGGTTTGTTTGATGATTAAATGGTAAATACTTGTTCGCCTGCTGTGCTCGTCTATATTATATACTCATTGTGTTTTCTTATCGGAAAATGTATCTGTAATCTTGTTATTGTTGTAAAGTTGTAAATATTAGTGCTGGTTCCGTCTGTGTCCTGTTTTTATGTATATTACACCTTATTATACACAAATACAGATATATTAACGCACTAGTATACTATAGACAACACTTACAAAGAAGATTAAATTCAGTCAACTTTAACTGCATGGAAATTGACTTTGAATCGTTATACATACATTAAGATTAATTGTAAGGCTTTGATACACATTCGTGTGTAATGTGTAATTACGCCTGTTAAAATCATGTCAAGACTATTGATGTCCATTTCCTACAATATTACCAACAGCTGTATGCATACTTATGAAACGTGTATGTGAGAGATAATTACATCGTATGGTGTATGGTGTAATTATTGCATTTAATCATTTTACAGGGGCAATCATATTCTTATGCTTTCTATATTTGCATGTGACAGCTTACGACTACGATGCGATGGTTATTATTATTGGTTGGTAACGTTTTGGTTATTTGTGACCCAATATGGGAAGGCAGTAGTTTATAATCAATCTAGTAAAATTAGAAACCTTATACATATATGTTGTAGACATTTTGTTACTAGGAAAGACAAAGGTTGATTTGATATCGTTTGTTTGATGAGGTTTTAACGCGTGTTTCATGTTTATTTCTTGGGATTTTCATGCAGCTTTTATGATTAGTGCATTTTGTTGTTTTTAGCAACAGCTATCTTTGTTTCTAAATTAACATTCGTAGCACATAAAATAGTACTTAAACAACATTGTATCTTTATTATTTGTGTGGCAGTACGGCAGTATTAGTATGAGTCTTAATCTTAATTGTACAGAACAAAGTCAAGTGCACAATATACATGGTTAGAAAATGTGCCAGTTTCAATCTATTAAAATTTAGAGTGTGATATTAGAGACTCGTAATAGGTATATAGCTGTTTTACATGGAATGTACATACTAATTGGGCAATCTTATGGCAGTCGTCTTGTGGCATTTAATAGGTCTGCATAATTCATGCAAGTCCTATTTTGCTGTCAGCCAGCAGACTCTTTGGTTGACGATCATGAAAGCTGAAACAATGGATAATTAAAATTATTTATTATTTACGAAACGTTGTTTTGGTTCTGGTGCACCAGGTGTATCGTTTTATAGCAGCATTAAATTTATAGGCAGGCACTCTGCGAAATGCATTTTAATTAGATCAGGAAAGGAATCCAGAAATAATAAATTCGATTTCTGATATTAGTGGGTTTGTTAAGGTTAGAGCAATATATTATTTTATTAGAGGTTTGTTGTGGTTTTCCTTTTGGTAGGAGTAGGTACTTATATAGGAGTAGTTTGAAACAACATCAAGGCTTTCAACGCAACAGTACCCGTATGAAGTAATATCCATTTTAATCAGATGGAAATTACTTGTTTGCATCTCTTTAGCTCTCTGCACTTGATTTTTTACTTAAAACACTTTTTACAACTTGATATTTCATTTTTACAAACGAATTTGCCTTTCTGCAGCGACCCCACCCTTTCTTGTTTTACCAAAGCCTTGTAATCTACAACAACTTGCATTCTTAATGGGCTGACTACATAAGTAAAGTTCTTAGAGGTAAAACCACAACAAACTGCTTTAGTTGATTAGATTTATTTCTGAAGCATGTACAAACATGAAGTGTAGGAATACAGGTAAAACTTCTAATGATTAATTTATTCTCCAAAACATATAGACGCATACACCAAACCCAGCAGACTGTATTTGCGACTAGGAAGAACTCAAATCCCTTGAGAATGCCAATCTATGTGTGTTCATGTGTAGGAAATTGCATTTCGCTAATACATTCAATCCAATTCCTCCAAATAATATTACTACCTAGTATACTAATATGTAGGTTAAAGTTTTACTCTCAAGAAAATTTTCTTCATGTTATTATTCGTGTAAATACCTTATAGAACAACTCTTACCTTCCATACCTTCCATACTAATATCATAACATAACAGTGTGTGAATAATATTATGTACATAATGTGCGATCTTTCAGAAATATATACGTTTATACGGGTACAAGATATATGCATGCAATACAAAGTTAAGAACATGCATACGGCATACACTACTTATGCAACACGCTGATGATATTATGATACCGAAACGGAAACTCAGACAAGGGAAGCGTAGCCAAGTCTCAAGATTATTCTGTGTGTGTAGAGATCTGTCTCTCTCGCTCTGGCTTCTTTCTCTCGTCCTTTCGTCTGTGGGTCGGTTGATGCTAATGTGTTTGAGTGTGTGATGCAATACATTGTTTGTTCTCTAGGCACTCTATTATTATACTGTGGCATCTTCGAACATATTATCGCATGCATACACACAAACTACATATATTACTTGTAAAACAAAACACTAAACCGTACCTACACACATAGATATACAAGTCCTAGGGGATATGACTATTCGATACAGTGAGCATTTGGGTAGATAACTTTTAAATTAAAGGGATGAACTGTTTTTTGCGTCAATGAAAACGTTTAAATTTTTTGCAAGGGCTACTCTGCATACATGAGACACTATTCGATACAAAATAATGTAATAATTTTGTAACGATTAGTTTTGATAGCAGATTGATGAATGTCCTTTTCGTAGAATTATGTAAGAAAATTGCAAATTGAAATAAAATACATTCAAAGGCTGTAAGAATTTGAGTATGAAATTCTTGAATGCTTTGAAAATGCAATAAAATTTGATGAAATAATATTAAAAATCGATACAAAAGTAGACAATATGTGGATTTTTAGTAATAATTAAATTGAAATTCGGAAATAATAAAAAATGAAGCAATTTTTGTGTATTTCTATATTCTCATGAGAATTTTGTTGATGTGGCTTTTGTGTATAATACTAATGATTTAAGTGTAACTGGCAACCCTGGTACTATCAAATCGTTAAATTTCGCACTACACTGAATTGCAATATCCCCTACGACATATTGTATGTGCATAAACAGTGTATATAGGTACATGTGTGAGAATAGGAGAGAACTGAATGAAATGAGACTAGTATATGAACAATACATTCAGCCAAGGAAACTATTCACATCCATCTATCTTTAGTACTTAACTTTCAACATTAGATTTACACGTAGAGAAGACTCTTTTGCGTACGCTTGCTTAGCAAAGGCAACAAACCGTCTCAGACAAACTTGTGTTTTCCTATTATTCTTCACTAGACTGTGTGTAGCTATTTTCATGTGCAAGATCTATATTTCACTAATAACAGGAATGTTCTGCTCTATAATAGAAAATACCAAGATATCTGATCTATACTGAAGATTCTATTTAGGTATTACAATGCCTTGCCTTCATGTGTAAAATGTGTGTGCAATACATGTTAGAATTTTTATGTGAATTCAACGTTTTCTATAATGGATACTTAAATGGAGTTACAATTATGTCTCCCTTTATTCGTTTTCTTATTAACCAAACGTTAGAAGTATCGTTACAATTCGTAGATCATACTCTTGCCAACATTCACATTGATTCTAGTTATTCGAAGTTGGATTTTAATTATTATTTTCCTCGAAACAGGTTGTATGTGTCTTTTTTTCCACCCAAGTGAGTTTTCGTATCTAAATTGGAGAAGTTGACGGTTGACGTATAGTTATGGACAGTTCCTATTTTCGTGCTTTTTGTAATCAGGGCTTTGTCTATAGATAAGGGAATAAAGAAAAAGCCCAATGTTTGCTACATGTATAAGTATGAAGGTGACACTTCCAGTATAAATACATTTATAATATGCTGGATAATAGCACAATAGATTCAAGTTATAAAAACCCATTGGGAAAACACAGACAGAGAAACATTCAATTTTAAGGTAGGTTCGGACGGTTCAATTCAGTTTTTTTCGGTTTGCATCAGTTTGTTTGCTCAGATTGGATTTACTCCACAAATAGTTCATGTCTACCTAGAAAATCGAAAATAGCTGCCCTACTAAAACACACTATTATCCTACACTGTATATGCATTCACATTACAAACCCAGGTATTACCACCATACCAAACCATTGCATAGGCAATTACCAATACTATCAAACGTAAAAAGTACCTGCTTTATTATAATGACTTTTACAGATACTACAATATACTACCACACTACATGTAGAAGTACCATACTTAGATTTTGATGGTCTCTCTGTCTACTTTATATGGACTGTGTATTATAATAGCTGTACTGTAGTAGTAGTAATAATGTGGAGGTAAGTAAGTAAGTAAAAAAATCCTACACGGATGAAACTGGCAGGAGAGTACATAGATAACAAACATCATCGTCCTAGTCGCATAGCAGTATGGCAAACAGCAATAGTAACATTTCTTGTATGGTAGTAACGTGCATGCATGTGCATAGATACTCCATACACACACATTACAATTGAATACACAAAACCTTATAAAACACTCGCGTATTACCAAAATGGTATAGTATTGGGAGGACGACAAAATACAAAGTTAAACGAAACGGACGTTACTTACGTCAGTGCTTTAACTTTAACAGATATAAGTGTTGCTGGAATGGTGAAAGAATACGTACGAGAGCTATACACTTGTATATAGCAAATAGTTAATACCTTCACGTACGAAGTGGTAGTAGGTAGAAGTAGTAGTGATAATAAAAGGAGCAGTGAATGCATTGTAAAAGTTCGTTAGCTAAACTAAAGCCAAAACTAAACGAGTCGCTACATTAGATTTTACCAAAGCTCAAGCCATACGATGTACTTAGTCAGTGAAATAGTAAGAATAGTCTCTGTTGTGTGTCTGTGTATGGCTGATGATGATATGCTGTTAAGCTACATTGTCGAAGTAGAACTATCTCTATGTTATATACCAGAGCTTTCTGGCAGGATCTCATACTTTGTACACACTACACATCCATACTACTACATGTACAACAATTTCGCTTCTTCCAATAAAATGCATGTGTATTTAAGGCAGACATTCTAGTGCAGATATAATATAGGAATACTTGTACCTAGTCTGCACTAGTAGAAGTAGCATTCAACATTGTATGCATGTATGTACATAGGATACTATACACATAGTAGTTGATTTAGCTACACAAAGCATTGCTCGTACGTAGCACTGCAATAAGAATTTAGCTTTGCTCATTGGAAATCTGCTGTGTGCAATGCAACGCAAAGCTATAGTGTAGTAGCAAGGCTAGGTTTACATACGAGAACGTACACAGACCCATAGCAAATGAGTCTAGAGCAAAATAGTAGCAGTATTGTGTGGATTGGACATGAATAGAGCTTTATGCACGTAGCAAGCAATGCATACACAGCACTAGTAGTATTCCTATACGTATGTACTTGTACGTGGATAGAGAGACAGTCCAAGAGAGCGAGGAGAGTTGTGCCGAGCAGAATCCGAGTTAGTTTTCATGCAGACGGTAAAGAAGGCAGTCACAGAACGAACAAGGTCTCGCATATCTGAATCTGCCTGCATTTGACTATTACTACAACCAATACATCTACATACAACTTACTACTACCAAGCTACAACTAGTACACTACATACTTCTGCTAAAGCAAAAGAACTCACGCTCAGCCAAGTATAAATTACAATCTACCTACATTACTACGATACCTACAGTGTGTGTATACTCAACGTATTTATTGTTATTGCTAATTCACAATTAGCACTGGTAAGTATATCCAACAATATATACTTATCTAGTATATAAATACATACATACATTTATAAAGTTTCATCTCTGCTGTATAAATAGATCCTATACTCTCTACTGCATTCTTACTACTACACTATTTTATGATAGTGGTATTGTTTATTGCTAGTACAAATAGTGTAGTAGTATAGTGAAGAAGAGATTAATTCTAAAATCATTGTATCTTCTCTCTAATAAGAGCTTGTACTTCATTCAAGCATTCCACAAAATTTTTCACAAGAAGAATTCTCAGTGTGTATTATTGGAATAATCTTACTTATTATTATATTCTGTGTGTTTCGGTTGTTGTGATTAGAAAGTATATCTTCTCCACTATCTTCGTAACAAACCAGTAAATACACGATACGACCAAAAATATTATTATTAGTAAAATACTACGAAGATTCCACACTTACTTGTTTGTTGAAAGCTCTTCATCTGCTACTCCTACTTACTACATATTATACTGATACATATTGTACTACAACAAAACAGACTTCTTCGAAGCAAATAATTCAATACATACAAATCTCTACCTACGGATTTGCACAAGCAAGAGTCTAGAATTTGTGTTTCTTTTTGCTTCATTACTGGCGGACGATTACATAACTCCAAATCCACCGTGTGTGTGTTGAGTTGAGTGATATTGATAATTTCATTTTGTATATGGTATACCTATATACACATTGAATGCAATAATACTGCCACTACTACAGAAGACCCCCATGCAAATTTTAAACCAGCTCATCCAATGTAATAATAAAATATTCTTTCAAATCCAACCAAAAGCCAATCCACTTGATATTATCCAGTTTTGTTCCCGAACGTATTCTTTTTATCTCAGTTTTGTTCTGCTCTTAGTCAATCTCCTGTATCACACGATTTGGTGAAATACTTGAACAGCTCATTTCAGTATCAAACAGAAAACTTGACTTTTCACAATATTGCGACTTACTATATACTACAAGCATTTACTAGCTGAGTGTGTGTGTATGTGAGTGTGTATTTTTGTGTCCATGTAAATCCCTATATATTGTATTACTACACAGAAAACACCTTTTTAAGCGTCAGAGCGAAAACCGCCTGCCAATTTGTAATTGCTTTGTTAATTGTAAGTCTATATTAAAACATACAAATACCTTCTATATAAATTCCGACTGCTAAATGCAAAACACATACTGTACAAAATACTAAAGTACTTGCGTATGGTATACAATATGAGTAAATTGTGCTCGACTCATTTTCAACTAATGAAATTATTTGTTCTGTGTTCTATTTCAATTTCTCGCCTGTATATATATATTCCATGTTATATTTTCCAGCAACACTTTCAATGACTAATTGAGTGATTTAATAATTGTTACATAAAAGGCGCAGTTAGACAGAGACAGAGCGAGACAAGTGTGTGAATTGAGTTGATATGTTTTTATCCAGCTTATTCCATTCGCATTCCCCATGTAATTGTTATAACGAACGCTGAAGCTTTTGCGTCGAGTTTTGGCAATCACTTTACTTTGGTCTGTAACGTTGCGACTGTCTCTTGTGTTGTTTCGTCTTCTTCTTCCAGATACACGCTAAAATATAATATTATTTTCTCCCAGTCTGAATTTGTTGCAAATTATGTTGTGGAACAATTTTGTGAGAATTCGTGTCGTATGTCTGTTTGTTTTGTAGTACCTACCTACTGTACTGAGTAAAAGGATTATTATCTTTTTCTGTCACTCAGCAAAGCAAGGAGGAGCAAGCTATGTATGTGATTTTAAAAGCGAAACCCAATTTCGTCATCATTACATATAAACTAATTTAAAGAACGTTATTCAATTCCATATGTACACTTTGAATCTATCAAATAGCAGATGTGTGGGAATTCTAGTTCATTGCAGCATTGTACTACTGTAGAGCGTGCCAGATATTTTTCAACGGAGTAATTGCAAGAAAAACATCAATAGAAATTGTGTTTCAGCAAAGACTCGTGAAAAAACGTATCTCTCTTTCTCTCCGTGCCCTGAATTCGTTTCATTTTCATTTTACATCACTTTTCCTTTGTGTATGTGTAATTGTGATTTATTTGTAACAAAAAATCATTTTCAGTCTTACAATTCCACAAAATCACACAAGTTTCACATTGAAATAGGTTTACAATACCATGCAAATAAATGCATTCTACATTTGCCCATAGTTAGTCATAGAAATAAAATAGAGTAAAATATTTTCCTGTAAACACTCAAGTGCATATTTCAACCGAGTTTGTTGTATATTACTTGAGCAATATAATAACATCACACAGACTAGTATAATATACATCAATAAAAAGTTTTTTCAAGTAAAACTGTGACTAATTTGAATGTTCATAGTGCAAAGTACATTCTTCTATGCACAAGTTATCTCTGCGTGACGTTAGATGTTTATTGGTCAATATAAATACGCTTATTAAGTTTAATGTGTTATAAAATAATGTTAAAAATGCTGATGAATGTATACTTATAAAATGATTTATTAACTCTATGAACTACAATTTCTGTTTGTATGTATTTGTATAGGCGGAAGACTTTCGTGGAGATTTTGACAAGTCAGCAACAAGACAGCAAACTCACAGAAAATCTAAACTGCTACTCGAAACACGGACGATTTGTTCTCACTTCCTTCCTTCTCGGGTGCGTTGTTTCGTAAAATATTCATCCGGTAGAGTGTGAGTGTGTTTGTGTGTGGCATTCCTCACTCTGAGAGAGTTGATAAGAAACAGAAGAGCAAAATAGGAGCAGCCGTGTGTTCTGTGCAATATTTACTCCTTGTTGCACTTTTACGAACTCTCTCACACAACAACAACTGAAGCTGATTGGGTTGAATTGAGAACTGAAAGGTTATTACAGTGTGTCCTTTGATATTTTATTGTCAAAGGTCATCACTACTACCTACAGATACAACAAACAACTCTTAGAGTACTCGTACATATATTCCAGCTCTACAACACTTATTTCCCAGCACTCTCTCCCCTGTAACCAAATCCTGTTCACAACTTTGTTGTGCTCTACTCAGTTTTTTGGGTCACTGATACAAATACATCTGTTCAGCTTTTCAAGTAAATCAACATACACAGGTGAGCAATCAATTTACATGTATTTACTATTTGCCTTCCAATTCAGATTTGGCTTTTGCGTTAGGAATCGCACCATATTTTCATTACATTCCTGTCATCCTGTCATCATCATTATTAAAGTGCATATTCGATGCATACATCCATATTATACGAATGCCTACGCTCATAAATTACATATCTACCTACACAGGTTGTATCAATGCGTCAAAATAATGTTTATAATATGCCTTTATCATGAAATATTATACATAGGAAGAGAATTTATGTGTTGTATAACACAAAAACCCACGTTGCCCCGTTTTGTTACGTAGGAAAAGTCATTAAGGAATGTTTTTGGTGTTTTGTGAGAATTGAGGACAGAGTTAATACTAGGATAGGAATTGTGAGTAGCAATTTGAATTACGCAAAACACTTTGCCTTTTCTCTTATCGCCAATGTCATCAAATTGCTTTAGTTTCGCAGTTTAGTTGGTGGAAATAGAAATGGAAACTGAATTATGTATTAGAATTCTCATTTGCTTGTCATATGCTATACTAGAGCCATTTGCTATTCATTTGCAGTTGACGCTCCTATAGAATCTCGCTCTTTAATGGTATATTATATACCTATTTGAAACGAGTTGGGCCATTCACTTACAGCATATACATACATAGTTAAAGCATCTAGTAACACTTAAGTCTGTAAAACTTTGCCTTGTCTTCATTCCTCGACATAGAGACAAGTTGTGTCACTCATTTATTAGGTTTGCTAAAGTGTCTCTGTTTCTAATGATAAGTGTTTTGTACTATTTAGTGCATTTAAAGCTAATAATTGCTGTGAGAACTCGGAAAAAGTTTTCTCTCGCACAAATCAACTCTTAACTTACTCTTTGACGTTGTGCGATACACTCTCAACTCTGCTCTGGTATTTTGATACATTGTACATACAATTGTGGTACACAGATATAGAAATATGTTGTTGTAATTGTAATTGTAATCAAACTCTATACAACTTGTACCACATACTTGCAGTTACATTACAACTGCACAGTCAAGTGTTCATACATACATGCACACGCATACATACAGTCAAGCTATAACCGCAACCTTGGAATTCATTGCAACAAGGCTTAATTATATCATTATAAATTAGCAATTAAAATAACATTTAAACTGACAGGGAATAGTTGTACGTTATAGTACTACCAGCAAATACTACATACAGCATAGTAACACTTACTTATATACGTAATGTAATGACTGACTCTGTTTTGTATGTATACTTATGTTAGTTTATGGTTCTGTTGTGCACTTTGCCTACTTATTAAACTCGTGGAGTTATTATCAACGTTTTAAACTTTACAAAATACAACTCAAATTCAAAGCGACTTTCATGCTAAAGGTGCATGCAACTTATAAGATGAAGCTGCAATGATTAAATCATTGCAGCTGCTTTGAGCTTCTGTGGGATTGCTCATTTCATTAAGAACTTAATTAATTCAGGGTTGAATCTAAATACAATTTCTCAATAATTTAATACCTAAATAATGAATTTATTTTAAATGTTCTTTACTGGATAATCAGATTAATCTACTGAGTAATTAGTAGTTTATTGGTAACTTCATGGAATTTTTGATAAAGTGAATTTTAGTAAACCAAATATTTCCAATATTTCAGTTTTCTTGAGATTTGTTGTGAATTTGTGGTTATATTCGAAACCTTGTTTTCAGATTATAGCTATACACTACCACACGAGTAAAGACATAAAGTATTTCAGGAGATAGTTATTTTGACATTTATTGCAGAAATAGCGTTGTAGTGTATAATAGTAAATGATGATGTTACTCTTGGAGGGAGATAGCAGACTCCTCATGACTCAATGCGCTATACAGAAATCATATACAGATACTAAGCTACAACTAACTACAATAAATATATATTTCTTTTACACGAGAGGATCTCGAATGCAAATCGAAGATTTATCAATATTTTCCATTTCTGTAATGTAATGTAAGTGCATGTTGTTATGTAGTGAAGCTGATCGATGTTCAGTATGCAGTAGCCAATAGCCGAGCGACGTAAGATCCTCAGCCAAGTAAATATATAGAGTGGAACTGTTAGCTGAAAGTACAAAATAAAATAATCGCTAGCTTAGCTTATACAGAGAGATACTATATATACAGTACAAATCTTTATTAGTGTAACTATAATAATAGAAAAGGCTGAGGTTGTATATGCAATAATAATGTGCTCTTGTAAAGTCTCTACTTGAGTATAATAGGTATGGTATGTGTGCAAAAATAATAATACGTGAGTGAGCAAATCTGCTATCTATTTGACTGACTGACCCTTTTACTATCAAAAGACAAGGCAAGAGCAACACATTTTTAATGAGAGTGTTATTAATGCATTTTCTTACAATTTATATATACACTCCTCACCTATCGGTGTGTATGTAGTAGGTAAGTACCTACTGCTTATTAATACTTTATTATAACTTGATTACGTTCATAAGCACTGCAGTGCATTACTGTTACCACTAGACTCGTATTTTTCCTAAATGAGCTGAGTGAGCAATTTTGTTTGTGGTACATTGTTAGAATGTGTCTATGAAAAGAAGGCGTGTTGTGTACGTGTGGTTGGTGTGTGCATGTTGACTTCACTCTGCACTGCATTTTTCACACAAAATGCGTGTGTTTCTGTGCGTTTCGATATACGCAAAACTGTTTTTATCGACTTGTTGACCAAGAAATAGCAAAAGCAGAACGCAAACTAAATACAAACAACACACACACACACACCACCTCTTCTAAAATCACTTAGTGAGATTGGTATATACATGGACTGAAGTACCTACCTTTACAATCTCATCTATAGCTAGTATTTTTGTATCATTATTTATTACTACTATACCATAATCAACATGAATGTTTAAGAATACAGGTGCAAAATATAATAATACTATTTCATTCAATGTTGCTCTCAGGTTGTGGTTTATTTATGGTTGTCTATGTGTACACAAGTCATATATCTTGAAAAACGGTTTCACAGCTTTAATAAGGAGTTGCATGTATTTGAATCTAGCATAGATACAGGTCTAGTTGCATTTTGTGCAAGACGAACTCTAATAATATTACATATGTGTCAAGCAGAGTCTACTATTCATCGTTACAGGGTTTTCGCATACCTTTTTAATTCCAAAGTCTTTGACAGGAGTCATTTATTTATATTTGGATTAATTTCATGACCCTTTTTGTTCAGATGTGATTAGTCGCTTAGTCATATTATACCCTGCTCTTATATACTCTTCCATTATACACTGTGTCTCACGTACATACATAAGAACATAAGTCAGTTAGACAAGAGTCAAGTCAGAAATGTAATATATCTCTGTTCTATGCTGTAATATCCATATGCATTCAGTTTCCCATGACATGAATGTTGAATGATGAAAACAAGTTGAAAACTTTTCGCTTTGTAGAGCTAGTAGCTTCAATACCTATACTACACAGCTAGTGTAAAAGACAAGGCACGTATTAGCACTACATTGTGTACTCCTGTGGCAGACAAAGAGGCACATTATATCCACAAACGAATAACGCTCATTCAGATAATCTCAAGCGCGATATCAAAAGAAAAATGATATGCATTTATTTACAAGTAAAACAATAACATTGGCACAAGGTAATACTATTTAGTAACAACGTTTACTAATTATAAGTTGTTTAACTGTGTGAGTATCTAGCATATAATATTTTAATATTATTCTTAACGATTCTTCTGATAGATTCTACTGAATATAATAGAATGCATAGGTACCTATGTAGGTACATGCAGGTACTGATATACAATATCTATGCAATCTATTATAGATCCCATTTTTATACGAATGCACCAACCATAAAGTAATTGTGATTGATACATAGGAAAGTCTTGGTTTGTGCAAAGTGTAGCTATGTTCACTTATATTAGTTTTATTTTATGGCATAGAAGAATTATTATTATTGCAGAAGAGATTAGTGTATATTGTGTATAGAATAATAGTAAGGTACTACTACTACATGTAGTACGTATTATACAAAGGGTCAGCTTTAGTAGTCTTAGGGTTGTAATATAGTTACCGTGTTAGAAGTATTGTTTTGGTAGTAGTCCCTCTCAACTCTAACTTCTTGACAGATGGACGGATCTTGTAGAGAGTGAAAGGGTGAAGGTCGATTTCATCCTTTTTCTTTTGCTCATGCATTTATAACACACACTATCTGCGGGCTAGCACTTTCAGTGTTGTGTGGCTGAGGTGTGTTAGAAGTTATTAGTATAAGTATCAGTGTAGGTACTTTGAGTGCTGGCAACGTAACTCCAAACTTGTGCTTTGTTTGTTTATAACTGCAGATATGTCTAATATGTTGTGGCTCCTGATCTTCTAGCTGGCAGGATATTTGTTTAGCCAGGCAATAATGCGATTACATAAAGGAGTGTTTGTCCAAATCATACTTTTCATTTCGTACGACCCTGATGAAATATTACAAACAATAAAATACA
>JAQFYB010001389.1:0-33180 GCA_034694085.1 Pogonognathellus longicornis | reverse complement strand
TATATACAATACATTCCCAGCCCGAACCCGACTCGAAGTTGTACATTTCTTGCCCGAACTCGCCCGAACCCGAAACAACTGCAAACTTTTGCTACCCGAACTCGCCCGAAAACGAGTTCGGGCGAGCGGGCAACGAGCTGGCTCGGCTCGTTTACACCTCTAGGAGGTATGTATAATGTTTTATGCGCGCTTGTTTATTCCATCTTTCTACTATGTAATAATAAATTCTAAAGTTTCACCACGCCAGACTACTTGGGTTTAGATCTTTGTTCCAATAACCAGTCAGTATAATATAGCCCTCGCTCATTTCGGGAAATGACAAACTACGCTTTCACATGCAATGGATATAGCCGTATTGAATTTACGTGAATAGAAGTATTGGGTATTTAATGTTGCATGTTATTTTGAAATCTTGATTGATTTGACGAAAATTATTAATAAAAGTGCAGCGTGATCAAGTCATTAGGAAGCAAACACCTACCCCACAAAATGACACACTGTTTCAATAGTTACCAAGATCATTGCGTTGCTGTATAAGCTTTCAGAATCATCACATTTTCTAATTTTGTATTTTTATCCACAATATAAACAGTGGACGCTAATTAGTTAATAAAATATTTAGCAGTACTCTGATGTTTTTAAAAAAAGTATTGTCCGATTCTAACTAGATATTATTGCTGATTGAAAAAATCTGACAGGTTATTATAATTAATATTTTGATATTTGAATGGGAGATATGAGTAGGTGCATTAATGAACAGTGTAGGGCTACTGAAAATAGAACACATAAAATTTTAACATGACCATTGTTTATGTAATGTACATTGGTTGGTGCTGTTGAACACGTGGGAGGTAGGTAGTTCATGAGTGGTAGAATGAGTTCTCGAAATCTTGCAATTAATGCACTGAAAAACAAAAAAACTTGTCTGTCATTTCTACTTTTTCACATGAAACCAGCACATGAAAAATAATAACATCATTATTATTTTGCTTGTAAATCGCATGCAATTTGTGAACTCCAGCTGGAATATTTTGATTGGATTTTCTAACTACCCCATCAATCACTACGCCAATCAGCAAAATAATGTTGCTTCATATTCCTACTTAATTTCAATTCTGTAATTTCTCCATCGACTACAACTGCCATAGTTTTAATTGCTTTTTGAAGCTCTATCTTCCATGAATTGTAGTGCAATGCAAATGTGCTCATTTAATTGACGAAATTCAGACGAAAACCTGTGTATTGTGCAAGAACTTTTATTGAAAAGACGAAAAGGGGCGAGAAAAGTGACAATGAAAATGTGTGCTTAAGTGCACTAAATTAGTAATGATGATTTTTAATGAGCATTTTAGCATACAGTACTAGATGTGTCTAGAGTAGTTGGCGCTTAGTGCCCATATGCACGCGTTCATTGTTTCTTTATTTACAGACACACCTGTCTTTGAAGGAAATCTCTGCCAGTTTGTCTGAGTACATATACCTAGTCTGATTGTAGGACGCTTAGAGCCGTTTGTGAGTTGATTGAGCTTTTAAACGAATGACGTCGTTGTGTAGGGACGTTAAATGAAATACTTTGTTTGAGTTCATAAATATTTGACTTGACAAAATTAGAAAAGTGAGTGAGCTTTTACGATGAGCAACGCAGTGAAGTAAAGCAGTACAAAGAAGTATATACTGTCGAAATAATAACAATGCAGAGAAATGAAAAGAGAGCATCGAAGCAAAAAGCGAAAGTATGATGTTGCTCATACTGCACATTCGCTTACACATACAATGCTCTTCACTCTCTCACTATTACACACAGCATCGTACAAGGAAAGATATAAGTAAGTAAGAAAACCTCGTGCTAATGTCTAAGATGGAATGATGTAAAGACTATGATCATCTGTGCTGAGTCAACTATCACCGTGTAGTATTCCACACACAATACTATAAAATGCAATATACCTATATATATAAAAGTAATAGTAATACTTAGAACTAGTGCATTTGCACAAATAGAAGTACATTGTTGTGTATGTACATATATGTACGTCGGTATAGAAATGTGGTGTGCTAGTATTATTGTGAAAAAAGAAAAGGAACAAGACCAACATTGACTTTGACTATGGCTTACGTATACGAAAGACAGAAAGACAGAAAGAAAGAGAAAGAGCAGTAAAAACTGCATTGGCAAGGACAAGTTGGAAAGTGAGGGAGTTTAGCGAGATAGATGCGATATACACGGAAGCAAATAAGGGAAATATGTTGATGGAGATGGTATACGGGCAATAAGACTGGGGCTTAACATCACGAAACGTTCTGTGTATGTGGCTATAGGAAAAAATGCTGGGGATAGATAGACAACTGTGACATAACACAACCAGTATGTGCAGTCAACTAACCCAGAAGAAAAGGATTGCTTCTTCTTCGCATTATACATTGACTAGAGTGATTCTTCACTGCAGAAACCCCCCTGCTTTTACTACTACGTAGCCACGGAGCCGAAAACGCAAAAATTCGGATCCTTACTACTGATACACGCTACTTACTTCACTTTCACTACTACTACTATTACTACTACAACTACAACTGGCTACTACCACCATACAATACACAATTCAGTGCATATACTTCATACTTTGTTTATACACAAATGTGTGTGTATCTAGATATGTATAATATACCTAGGCATATGAATTTTGGGAATGGAATAACATTTCTACATAGCATTAGCTAGTGCATGCTTCAGTACATCTTCTGTATTACTGCATCACTACACAAATATATATACATACATACATACATACTTTTGGTATAGTACTACTCCACTCATATCATATCCCACTCACTCGCACTCTCCTACCCAACATCATACCCGACCAAGTCTTAAAAAACAGCGTCGTTTTTCATTTTTCGTGGAGTTGTTGGAGTGTACGCACGAAATCCTCTTTTGACTTCAGGAATAGCTCGACAAATTTACCAATTCCCCACAGAAATCATAATATTCACTTAAATACTTGGCGAGGAAAATAAATTGAATGAATTACAGGAGAAATCTTAGAATCTTTTTGGGCTGTGTATAGTTTGACTGTTGTAAAGAAAATAAATTCCCTCCGAATTTCTTTGAACACATGCTGTTGAGTGGGTCGATCTGGGTGCGGACTTGTATTAAGACAGCAGTCGCCATAGTGGCTCACTGAGCTGAACCGAACTATCCGAACCGAACCAAAAGCTTACTACATACAAAATGATATCAACTCAAATAAAGTCAAATAGTAATGTACACATTGCGCTATATCGTCTTTCTTACAGTCGCTCCTTCCTTGTGTGTGTGTATGGGAATCACTGATACAATTAGTGAATTGCTAAATGATATCTTTCCAGTATATTCCCTAATGTTAAAAAGTCTAACTCGTACTCTCTCTCTCAGTCTCTGTCTGCGATCACAAGTACACTGCATTTACATTTGCAAACGTCTACACTTCCTTCTTCCACTTCTACCTTTGCTCTTCCTCCCACTCTCTCAGAACTGTTCTGCTGAGTGTAGTGTCAGCATTCAGGAGCTTCTCCAGCAGCAGCAATAGCAGTAGTGTAGTAGGGGTTGTAATAAAAGCACCTTTTAAACTGGAGCATAGCACACACACACAGTATCATCATCATTTCCAAAAGTAGTGGCTGAGAGTCACATAGTACATGTACACACATACAAAGGAAAGAATAGTCTTCCAGTGGCACTAACATTACATAGCTATTAGACATATTATTAGTACATAGAAAATGGTATAATAAATAGCTGGAGGGAAAAGATATAATGCTACATTCTTTCCCATTGCTATTTAGCTGTGTTATATCACATTGCTTTGAAGTATCAGTCGCTCTTCGTTTAATGCACAAGGAAAGTAGTAAATGGAATAAGTAAGTCTAAGTCAAACTGTAGTCTAAACTCAGTCAGTCTCACGTTTCATGTCCCTCCTTTTCCCTATCACATATTCACATGAAACATTTCACCACACAACATATACATTACATAATATACTACTCCTGCACTACAGACATACCGCACACTAACCTACATCATATCCATTTTTATTTATACAATGCTAATATACCTCTCTAGCACACTACCACATCATACGAATCATACATACAAACTTGTACAGATAGTACACTATTTATCATAAGCGTAGCCAGGATTATGGGTTTCCGGGGGCCAATGTCAAAATGTGAGGTAAATATGCTAGTATAGATATGTGCTAATTTTGCAAATTTGAGCAAAAATGAACATAAAATAACGTAGTGCGAATAATTTTGTGATTTTTGGTACTTTTTTGGTAAAATAACCTACTTTCACTGAATTTCGGGGGGAGACAATTGCCCCCTTGGCCCCTCCTGTCTACGCCAGTGCTATTTATATATAACACATTTTGCATGGTAGTATTGCTGTAATGGACTCTTAAAGAATGAAATTCTGTCTCTTTTCCCAGATCTCTGTATTTGGGTAGCGGTTAATAAAAATTGCTATTTCTATAAGGCATTAGGTATGATAGTTGAATACTAAGGAAAATGACCCTATGGTGTTCGTGCATCCTTGAATACATTAAGAACACAACAGGGCACATCACTATAGAGGAAGCTTACACAGTGATAGCTAATATCCCCGAATACTACACAGAAAGATTAATCCGTATGCTTACACAAACACACTATAAAGGATTGTAGTGAAATTGCACTAAGACACATAATCTTTGCTCTATATATAGTTCATCTTTGTATACACATGTAATGGAATGCGGTGGGATCGTTTATGCACTGCTGTATTATGATGGTGTGATACACTATGCACGTTTCATAGTGTCGTAGTTTGCATTAGTATGTATATGACAATGCCCACTGTGTTTATGTACAACGATGCAGCCGAGAAGATGTAGCATTTTATTTTATAAGTATAAAAATGCACAATTTACTAACATAACATACACCTAGTATACTGACAAGGTTGCATAATGTGGAAAGAAGGGATCATATTGATATTGGAAACATCCATACTAATATTACTACTCAGGATAAGGGGCATTTGTAGTAAATGCAAAAGGGTGTAAACACTACGTATATTGTACACAATCTCTCCTAGAGGAAAATGTTAAAAGGGAGCAATACTCAGTGTGTATGGGTTAAAATATGAGAGATGATCTAACTCAGAGAATTCTACTCAGTTGAGCTGATCTGAATCGAATTCAGTGAGAACTACTAAAGGGGAAAAGCTGTCTAGAGGAATGCGGTATTTGCTTTCACTTTCGCTTTCACTTATTTCTCCAGTTTTCCCTTCCTTTCCTTCTACAAAATACTCGCCCTTTCCCATCCACGTCACACACATTAGGATCTCTCTGTGTAGAGAGATAGCTTTTGTCTATGTATACGTAGACATATATAGTGGTAGTAGTCACGGTCGTATCCAAAAATCGATTTTAGGGAGGGCAAAATGTACAAAAAAAGAGTTTATTTTGCTCTTTCAGGGCAAAATAACCTCTTTTTTGGAATTTCGGAAGAGGCTATTGCCCGTTTGCCCACCCCCTGAATACGGGCATGGTAGTAGTAGTGGTAGGATGGATAGTAATAATAACAGGAGTTTTTAGTATGAGTACATGTGAGAAAATCTCCAATGCTGTGTTTGATATGTACGGCTTGTATTTTGTATACATCGCTCACATAACATCCATAGTAAAATGTAAATTTGAATGGTGCTGTGTAAGATAGTTGATTTTTATAGGGGAAGAACTGGTTGTATTTGTCTGGTATGCGGTAATAATGGTGGAAAACACGCGTGTCTGCTAATGAGACTATCTGCAATCCGCAGTCTGTGTATCTGGAGAAACAACAGTTGTCTGATATGCCCTGTGACCTATTTTAGTGTAAACATATCTAAATGTAAATAGCCAACACTGCCACTGAACTTTTATGTGTTATATTTGTGTAGTAGATAGTATTTGTGTGTGTGTGAGCTTGCATGCACACATAGTATTATAGAAAGTGTCACACAAACGATTCTATTTTAAATTGGGACGAAATTTTTCTAGCGAGTGGATTAGTTCACTTTATATATGACGTTTGTTTCCACGTATATTACGTACAATTGTAAGGTCTTATTGCGAACAGGCTTTGTGGTAGTGCATGTTGGAACTCTCGCACAAAGAATCGAATTTCTGTATCTGTTCACATGGAATCCTCCTCTTCAAAATTGTCCCAGCACCACTACAATGGACGATAGTACAATGCTCTGTGCAAATGCCAATCTCTCTCTCTCTCTCTGAGATGTGTTATATAGCACTTAAACATACGGATTTCATGCTAGATCTCTTGCATCCATCGCTCCATGTGCAAGCCAATCTAAACACAGTGAATTGAAGGGGAGCGAGTATAGAGCAGAATAGACTTCTGTGAAAAAGAAACCATCGGAACCATGAAAGAAACGATACGACTTTCTTTTCTCTTTTCACTTTCCTTTGATACGCACGTAGTTTTTCTGTGCTACCATTAAGTTCTAGTACTGTGAACTGCATTTATACGTCTGGGCTATACACTCGAGTAGTGTGTCTTACATTGTGCACTGCATGTTGGAAAAGAAATGATTTAGTCTTCCATTTATACAACTGTATATTGTAATAGTAGTACACTTGCGAATGCCGTTAGTGCAAACCGTCTGGTCATGATATCATTTTTCCTTTCTTAAAAACCTTCACTGAATGCTCTGTTTCTCCAACACTAATTTCTTAGCCCAACTCATCATTTTTATTAAGATACACGCCATACATCCATAAACTTTTCATTTGGGTCATTCGAAGAAAATAAATGCTCAATTGCATGATGTATGTAATCAGCCAATGTGTACAATTTGAGATACATCTATACTTACCATTAAGGTTTGTGAATGCAATTTCCTTATATTCATAATGTCATTCGAATCTCACAAAAACTTCCATTGTCCTAACTAGATGCAATTACATTAATACGTCCAAACTTTGATTTAAGTACACAGAAAGATAAGTGCAATCAAACATTAGGAAACCACTTATTGCTTTTACTTAAGGATAAAAACAGTTACTGAAGTCTCCTTTTATTGCATTTGTGCTTTATAGGGGCATTATATATTATTACTATTACATTCATACAGTAAATATCATTATTAGATTCAGCTCAATTGCGTTAGTTTTTCCTCAATTTCCTTATTCATCGTCGTAAGGTTCTAAAATTGATTTTTTTACTGCGTTTAGCTTTATATATGATGTAGTGGTGTAAGTGTAGATTTTGATATTTTTTATTATGCTGTGATTTTATAAGCACTGCAATAACAAGATATACCCTTTGATTCGAATTTTTTGCTGTGAGGATTGTCAGTTCTGAATATTTGCTCGTTGCTATTTTCCCAATTTTTGTACACACTGTAAATTTTCCATTAAAACTACGTCCTGTGTCTTATTTGATGAGTGTTCATATTATGGATCTGCCACAAACTTTCGCAGATAACTTTCATCCATACAGTTTCAAAAGGGAAATTACATTATGAAAACCATTTCCACAAAATTGTCAACATATAAACACTGTAAAATTGTGTCGGAAAAACAAGATGGGTCGGTAATAGATAAATATTCAAGTGCAAAATAACTTCTTTAAGATAAATAGATAAACCTCCCACACGCATCAACATGGAAAATGAAATACCTACAGAAGTTTTAGTAGTTTTTCAGTTTGTGTTATATTGTGTTATTCAATTTCCTGTTTTCTTCGACGCCTTCCAATTTCAAAAGAGTGTGGGTGTAAGTCATGGACTCTGTTCACAACAAAGTTGTTTTCACACGAGCGTTACTAAGTGGTTGTTGTTGTCGTTTCTATCAAAACAACTTTTGAAATCAATTATTTATGATTTATACCTTGATCAAAAGTGTCTTATAATACTCCAAAATAGTCTTAAATTAGATAACCACGTAAGATATCGAGAATTATACTTTCCGATGGTATTATACCGTATTCAAAAAGTAGGTTGTTTGTCACTCGAATTACAGCAATTGTTTGTGCTCCCTAATTTAACTATTATTTACATTATAAAGTCTCTACAATCTGACACTATAACTACAGTTTGATTGAATTGAAAGATTGACGAAAGCCTTTAATGTGCTCATTACAACTATTGTACAATAATAATAATATCTTGCTTGTTAGTGTTATTTAGAATGAAGCTAATGATATTCCAATTTGGTTGGCTGAGCCAGAAAAGTTACCTTGTCCAAAAAATAAATAAGCGCGAATAAGTTTTGATAAAGTTGTGTCATTGAACACGACCTTTATCAAAGCAACATGACTAATACTTCAAGTTTTGTAATGAAGTATGGTTTGGAAATGAAAAGTATTTAAAAAATCTTAGTGTAACTTGTTAAATCCCCGAAGCATCTCATTCTCGAAAGTTTTATGTGAAATTGACGTGTCTATTTGACACTATCTGAAGAAAAGCGATTGCAATTACTATGGAAATTCTGGTGGTTGTTTAAGATTAAAGGCAGACTGTTAGAAAAGGCTTTGAGCATTAGCAAAGAAAGGTTGAAGGAGAAATTTGCATAATATACGAAGGATTACTAAAAAGATACAGATGTAATAAAACATCACGTGGAAATGAACTTCTGGAGTCGGCAAATGACTTCTATGTACATTGGGGTTACACACTCAGCTCTCATCCCACTCTAACACATATACATACATGCATATACATAATATGTTGATGAAGCTTTTGAAAAGATTCTTCTATTGTACATACGAGACGACGAGACGAGGGAGTGAGACAGAGCGGCTGAAAGCTACAAAAAGACAGACGGCAAGTGAAAAGAGGAAGGAAGACGCTAACTAAATATCTTCCAGAGAAGAATAACAGGTAGATCTCGTCGTTTGCATATATTATTATTTTATTGCAAGGCGCATGTACTAAATTACTATTACAGCATTAAGGTGACTAGAATTTAGTTTCCTTTGCATTTTGACCGCATTATACATGAATTCACATTGACTGTGGAATTCCCTCGGAAATATTTGTGGTATCAGAGCATCTCTCTGTCTCTCTCCCCCTTGTGTCTCTACATACAAACACATTTAAATATATTCACGCATGAAATACGTTTCAAGTGGTCGAAACAGTTGAAAATGTGTTGTGATAATAACCCACGGCATAGTTTGCAATTCTTGAGGTATTTCAAACTCAGCCTTTTGCATAATAACAATTGCTAACAGTGAAATTCCCCTCTAAAATCCATAATGTGCACACACAGACACAAAGACGCTCCTTTGCTTTCCACATAAACAATACATTTTTTCCCTTCATAATAATTATACATACCTATGGCCTATGCATACAACACTATGCTACTACGAGTCACTAGATACTCAATCCCTATATTATAATACACCATACATACATACATCCTGTATATTATTCACTTTTTCCTTTTTTATACTCCTCTATGCATGCTGCTCTAACTACGAATAATGTGATACGGCCGCCCCACTTCACAATAACCAGAAGCTACCTGGAGCTAGCCAAGTACCTCTTTACAGATAATAATATGGCCCTACATTAATAAATGCCAACCATGCAGCACCCTTTCCTTTATATTTTGTATAAAACCCAAAACACAATTATGCTCCTATGTCCTATACATACATCCCTATACATCCCTCTCAATCCCATCCTCAACACCAACCACACACTCCACTTTTAAGTATTGTTAACAGCACTACTAATTTAGAAATTCATAGTGCTCCATACTAGAGCTATGCGATATTGCTACTCCTATTGTTATTATTTGTTTTCCAGTGGCATAATTTCAGGTGGCTTTGACTGAGCTAAAAGATGAGGTTTTGACTGGTGTGTTATAAAGGGAATTAAATGTAGCTGTTTCTCCCTCACATCTACTTTGTGATGCAAGTCAAGTCGAAGTAATATTGAAAGAGAAATTCAGACAGGAGAGCGTCTTGTTGAGTGAGTTGAGAGAGTGTTGGGAGAGTGTGGCGTGGTTTTTCGAGTGGATTGTTAGGTAGCTCCTCGTCTTCTCTCACGCTCTCCTATCTCCACTCTCTCTTTCTATCCCAGTACAACTTTCCCCGGCAAACGACGCACCACCACCACAAGCACCACTACCAGCACTACTACAATAGCAGAGCCAACTGCCAGGAGTCTACCCTCCAATAGTCACAAAATGCGAAGAGTAGCACTAGTAAAGCGGTTTTAGCGGCTGAGCATCATCCTAGTTGCAGTTTTAAGACGAGTGCGAGTTCTCAAACTGCCAATGTACTTGACTACGTGTGTTAACCCGTAGTCTTTCCCTTTATATTACTACTACTGCAATACTCCTGCCATAAGGCATAATACTCGTGTTTCTCTGTTCGCAGAAATACAGCTACCTATGTATAAATATATACATTCAAATATATATTTATATCTGTATATAAATGTATTTGGTATGTGTGGCCCCGTGAACATTTGGATCTCTTTTTGGTATGTTTGAAAACATGATGATAATAATATTACACAACTATGGTGTTGGATGGATGGAGGAATAGAACAACTGCTCTTGTCCCAGTACTTCTCCCGGTTTTACTACTACACACTACACACACTGCATCGTAGAAATACAAGGACTGGTTGGTGAACTGTGTGTATTTACCATCATGTGCAGATAATACTATTACATCTACAACTACTACGACTACTATTACTATCGTCATCATATCAAAAGCCAAGCCTAGAACTGGCTCTCGGCTGACACTAAATACTTATGATATACTTACTATTACTGCTACGGCTCTTCCTATTGCTCCTTTAACTACAAAATATACCATCATCATATCATATGGCTTTTGGCTGCCTTGCTCTTGCTGCTCCAGTACCTAGTACATAGAGTAGTGCAGTAGTACAATGTAGTGGCTGTGTCGTCGTAGTTGTGTACGTTGTACTATGTGCCCTGTACTTACTAACTCCTTTCTCAACTGTGAAACTGAACCAGGCATAGAGTGCTCATTTATTAGTACACCACGACCATCCTCTATTCTAAGTACACACATTGTGCTTTCCTTTTCGTTCTTGGCTCTCTTTTCCATTTTTACCAGTATCAACTGCTTCGCCTAACATTAATACATACCTATACTTCTCTTTAGTACTGTAGTATGCTATAATATGACTACTGTACTATATTGAGATATTTTAGCTAGCATAGTGTATGCACCAGTATACAATGCCGCTCTATGTGCTAGTACAACTGCTACTTTAACTAGGAGAAGTCTGGTGTGGTGTGGTGTTGGTAGTTGTATGAAAGTATTGCTGGGAGAAGTAAAGTCTTGCCATCGTCCTCGTCCTGTCTTTTGCATCTAAGTAAAACTGAAACAAGTAGAACAAAGTGAGTGCCAGGAGAAGTAGTAGTATGCATTGAGGCTGGAGAGAGTTGAACACAGACACACACATAGAACACACACGAGAGAAACCAGTCAAATTCCAAGTTCCTACGAGCTGTTCGTTTCAGTTGTACGTGAGAGCGACAAGAGAAAGGGTTAACTGCTCCGAGGTTCCGTCATTGCCAACTTCACCCGTCTTTCTCTCCACTCGACATACACAACACACACTCGCTTTCTCTCACTCTCTGTCTCTCTCTTTCAAACTAAATATTCACATGCAAGTAATCAACAACAAATTTACTCCTTCTTCTTGGCTCAGCCACACCACAACACTTTAATTTTTAATTTTGGTCTAAAAATTAAAAATCCGTCGAGAGTTCTCGCAGGACTACTCACAAAAGTAGTTTGTAAGTGTGAGAGTGAAACTCTAGAACTTTGTTAAGAGACTATTATTATTATTATTCTACCTTTGTACATTAGCTAGGTATGTATGTTTAGAACTTTCCTTTGCTGTAAATTTTAGAAAGTATGTATAGCATATACTTAGCTTTATTGTTATACTTGGCTGTCAAGAATAAAAGCTGTTTTCATCATTCGTGTGCGATAAAGCTGTAAATAAAATTGAAGGTGGTGGTTGGTGGTAGTTTAGTAGAAAAGGATTTGAGTCGTAAGTGAGATGTTTATTATTGTGAATCGAGTGTTAAAGAGTGTGGGGATTGTATATAGTTGAACTGATACTACACACGGGAATTTAACGCTCTGCTCTCAGTCTGAAGACATTTCCAATAAATGCACGTTGCATTATACACTGACAGATCATTGACATTCAGTGTATTGCATTGCATGTGATTGCACTCACCTAAACAACTATCAAATGATATAACTTCCTATTTATGGAAGTGTATGTGAATTCCAACAACCTTGTACACTCAAACTCGTACAATTTTCCCTTCTTTGGAATTGACTTCCTTTTTTGGGTCAGACGGTGTGTGCTTCTTGTATTTGCTACTCATCTCCACTACTTAGACTACTCACTACAATACATGCAATCACTTCATTTTGAATCTATCTTTGTTTCTGTCTCTCTCTGTGTCTGTCTCTCCTTGAGCTTTCCATTCTAACCAGTCACGAAACAAGCAGAGTGCACACATACACAAAGATACAATCTATGCCTTTGTGTATTTTCTAAGGTCGTTTTTTAAAGCTCAACTACTTGTTCTGCTTTGACTCTGCTTCAACTATGTTTTTCCGCCGTCGTCATCCTCATCGCGCGTCGTCTTAACTTGCCACAGAGTGCAAAACTTTAATCGTAATGGAATTCCTTCATAACGTGCTTCCTTTTAAGGAGTCAAGCGATCAGAACTCTCAGTGTTACTAGAGCATACATATATAGCATAGGACAAACATCTACTTGCCCTTACCACCATTGCCAATATAATTGAACCCAGTATAAAAACGCACTATAGTATACCATCAGAATCTTCGTTTGTATAATGTAGAGTACTCTCTCAAAGTACCAAGCACTCGTACACAGAGACACTCTTTACTTTACTACTAAAGCCTATAATATTAGTATCACTTGACTTGTCATATACAAACAAAGTCAAGACTTGAGTTTTTCCGTTATTCCATCGGCACGAAAACTATTGTTTGCCATTCTGATCCACTCTCTCTTTTTCTCTATTCTCGCTCTCTCTCTCTCTTGGTTTAATCGGATTTTGAAAAGCGAGTGACTGAGCTCTACTAGCCTCTACTTTCTTTCTCCTTTTCATCAAACAAAATACACTGTCATACATTATATACATTTTGAGATATGAAACTTATGTAAAGTATACTGGTTTGTATGTGAGAGTATGCAACTGTCTTATGTACATATAAACTATCACAATGGAAAATGGGTAGGTACACGTACATTTGTGCAAGAATGAAGATATTATGTAATATGTATCTCTGAATCTCTCCAGAGTATGTCTATGTGTATATATTCCAAGAAACGTTATTGCACTGTTAGAAGTGCTACACTGCATTTGTACATAGACTGTGTTGTACGTTCAAGTAGTCTGCTATAGCTGAAGAGACCTGCCAAAACTCAACCTGAAATAAATATTGTGCTTCAACTTCAGCAATTCATTCTACTCTGGCCTTGCGGCTTACGAATTTTCTCCTGTCAGTTTATCGTCACTCGTGTCATGCATTGACTACCCCTCCGCTTTGTGCACATGTTTATAACTCACAGTATTCATGGGGAAAACACTACACTATAGACTAGTGGTACTCTGTCAATAAACATTCTGCTATATATTTCATGTACTTATTATACGAACTGAACAACACTACTGTTTTCCCCAATGTTAAAAACTTTTCCGTAGTCTCTTTACATTTTTTTCTCAAAATCCCGTCAGTTACTGTCAGTAGAGGTTACTGGTAAGTTACCAAATTTTGCATTTTCAAACCTTCTTTTTAATTACGTTCATTTAGTGCACAGATGTTCCTAGCAATGTGTCTCCAGATTAATTACTTTACTGGGAAATTTAGCACAAGGAATATTAACATAATTAATTAGGAACTAGATTAACATTTTCTATTAAAGCATGGCTGGCATACAAAACAATAATAGAATTAAACTACTTTTATGCATATTTCCTCATAGCTCAAAATCTCAGAAAGGGGAATTGTATTAATACAAACAGATTCACTTCATATGACATAGCACAACTAAATGTTTAAATTTTTAGAAATAATTAAATATAAAACAAATTAAAACAATTAAGAAAAATAATAAATAATCGCAGGAGCGCATCCAAGTTGCATAGTTGGGGGACTTGTGGGCAAAAAAAGAATGGCAAAATGATCTATTTTTTGGCACTTTGGGAACGACATAATATTATCTATATAGTTCAAAAATTTGGGAAAGGGTTTTAGTATCCTAAGCCCTCTCCAATAAATACGCCAAACTCAAAATTGACATATCGCAATGTATAATAGTTGACGTCTTCATAAAACATTTAAGACAACTGTTACTCTTTTAAGCAGCGAAACCGATTGATGATGTACAGAACTTTTCACTATTGAATTCTCTGCTGGGCTAGCGCTGGTTATTTTCTATGAACTTTGGTAGTTGTAGCTGCATAACTTCTAATGACATTCAGCTGGGACCATATAATCATAGAATAATTTATAAGCATCATTATCCGTTAAGCCGCTAATGTTACTATATAAAGATAAATTAAATCTTATTTAAGGTTCTTAAACATAATATAGGCCTATTTTCATACATCCATTCGTCGTCATTCGTGCATACTTGCATGGTGTTATAAGTACAAACAAATAAAAGCGTTTAGGTACTATTGTTTTTTATTACATTTTTGAATGGCTGGTTGAAAGTTAATTTGGAAACCATTTGTTGGTTTTAATTCTTAACCTGCTGACTCAAAATATTTTTGCTAAATGTGTATTATAAAGATGTATTAATGTACTTTATATGTTATATTTAGATGTTATACTTTAATGTGCAGCTAAAACCAAAGATACAAGATGTAAGAAAAATACATTTTTACACGTTTGTTTTCGTAAGACGTAAGTTAAGATATAAAATGTACATTAGAAACAAATATCTTGCTCAGCCCTGCCAACGTTGATGCAATGAATGGTCTTTATTATATATATGTATAGGAGCATACAAATATCACGTAACGCAAAATTTGTCAAACCCACTCCTCGCGCCTATTGTAACGCTTTGTCAAGTTTACATAGATACTCCTTTTTAAGGGCAATTTTTAACATAAATGATCGTTTTTTCAAAATTGTATTGTTATTTAGAAAATTTGACAATATTATAAACTGCAATTTTACAAAAAAAAATATTTTGGCAATTTATTGTCAACAATTTCCGTAAAATTTGCTTTAGTGACAAAATACAAGTCATATGAACAAATTGTGTCAAAAATTAGAGTAAATCAATATCATTATGATAAAAAGATAGGCCGCCGTTTAATTATTTTTTATTGTTACGCAACCCTAAGAAAATTAATTTGCTTTCAATCCAGAAACAACTTTGGTAAATTCATTTTGCATTTAATAACGTACTTGGTTAATAAAAGTTGGTTTAATTTCCTCAGTGCAAAGTCTTATTCCTATACAACCCAACCAAAATATGTAATTTGTCCATTTAAGCGAGTCATTAAAAGGGAATACAACGCTTAGTCTTACCCCCAACACAGACAGACAACAAATATTGTCACGCATCATGGAATCTTCACAGTTTGTGTTACGTGATTTATGGTTGGCCCCTAAGATACTTCGCCAATACAATACAAACATTGCGAATTTCACATTTATTTTTATAAAGACTTAGTTACTACCTACTACAATACAGATAGTATCTAACCAGTTGTAACTGGACACAGAAAGAGAGAGTCAATTGAAAATTGAAAGAAAACTGGTAATAACTAAACTGATTTTTAGTGTTAGAGGGTCAGTAGAGTTTGCATTGTTATAATGTAAAATTTCTGTTTGAAAAACAGTATTAATTTGCGTATCTTCATGTTCGTATCTAGGATTTCGTTTCGTGGGGGTCATTAGGGACATTCAGGGACTAAAAACGTCTTTTTTAAGCTGGAATATTTCTGCAGTAATGCAATTAGACTAAAATTTTCTGCACCTAGACAGGTTGTAGGGCAAATTCAAATTAATTAAATTAAATAAAAATAAATTTCGCTCAATTCTTTCACCGATTCCACCAATTTTTTTTTTGGTTGTAGCCAATATCAGAGATTTCGAATTTAGTGGACGAATTTAGCTTAATTTTATTTATATGCCCCACCTGAATTATACAGGTTCAGTTGAAAAGAAACCCTATTTAGTGACTAACAAAACATTTGGTAGAAGAAGTGCCTTGGTGGTGGCCAGGATCCCTGTCCGCTGTCCCTAAATACGGCCATGCATACCCTGTAGTACCTGTAATGAATATTGAGGAGTGATAATGTCTTCTTTTATTAAATTTAATACGTGCTCCTTTATTTGACGCATGGGATATGCAAGAGAGCATTTTAAGTAACAGTGTACCTATGACCTATACATTATGCATTTTAGTAATTTATGTATTAAATAAACCATTGCGAAATGGATATAACATAACATCGTGTTGAAACGGTTTTTCAGTGTTTTTGGTATCCATGGTATATTGTATAACAGTGGTGCATTTTAATTGTGAATGTAAGAAGTCTATTGGAAAAGAAATTTTTCACAGTAGACTACTGTGGCAGAGTGGACGTTCATTTGGATACGTATAAAGATTAAATTCATAATTATTCCCAAGCACAAAGGTCACGAAGGCCGATTGAATATCGATTTTGATCTTACCTTATACCCTAAGAATAATTGCGGCAAATTTAAGCAATTATTTCAATCTGTTTGAATTATCATGCCGACGGACAGATGGACAGACTTTTAATTTCTATAGAATATCTAAGGACATTGAATTATCGTGTTTATGCATTAGCTTTTACCATCTTGTGTCTTGAGCATAAGGGGAAAACGGAACCCGAATTGTTGGCTTTACATTAATGCAATGTTTGTATTGCAATCTCCTTATTTGCTTTACTTATGTTGGTAGACATGGTATTCCCTTTTCCTATATTTACATGACTGCGTGCATTACAGTCTAAATGAAGGATAAACTTCATCGTCGTAGTCGAGAGTATAGACCGAGGGAAGACGATGCTGCTGTTGCTCTTTGAGCTTGATGATTTTGTGAGTCTTTGTTATTTGTGAATGGTTATCATGTTTGCAATGAGGGCTCTGAGCAAAAAGCTGTGAAAAGCATTCATAAGCAACAAAGTATGATTATCATTAGCTACTTTTAACTAATAAACGTCCACTGACCAATTTTCAGTGTACACGATATTGTATACCTTAATGAGCTACGCAATACTATCCTGTGTAAACAACACACAATACTGTTTGAGTTTCCAATGCACACGAGTCTTCTATTTTCTGAGTGTTGACTCATTTTATGATGACGTTGATGATGAAGGCCCATTGTATGTATGTCATCATCATCATTTCCCAGTATACACGTACCATTATAGTTCAATACAGGTGAGAGTTCACACCATATCCAATACAATACAGCATAATATATGATATTTTATATACTACAGCAAGGTACACATTATTTTATACATAGACCTACATTATAAAATACATACCAGGTATTATGTGTACAATACGCAATACTCATTTTATACTAAATATACACGGATCCATTGTTCCTAAACATAGTGTTTTATCAGTATTAATTAGACTACCCATGTACTAGTGATTTGGAAGTTTCCTTTCTTTTCTGGTTGTCGGCTAAATTATAATTGACATTGGGAATGGTGAGCAAATTGAGCTAATGAACCATTAAGTAAACATTTTTGCTAGAATATATGATTCATTGGTTGAATACAAGGAGAGTGTAATATACAGGAGGTAGGTTCTTTTGTATTTAGCTATATAGGTAACCGAGTTTGTAAGCGAAGAGTATTTACTTTAGAAATCGCCACAGCTAATATTTAGAATAACCAAAGAACAAGTCACTGTTTGGATTATCGTGTGGGGAGATTAGGTGTGTTGGAGGAAGTAGGAATATAACTCCCGCGACTCGTACACCTTTTTCCTCACACATTAGCATTAGGATGCTGCTGGTTGGAGTTTGGTTGGACGATTAGAGACAAAGGCGTAAGACAGTACAGTGTGTGTGCATTACGTGTGTTATGTGCCGTGATAGAGAGGTGAGATAGACTTTAAGCTAACAAAGGCAACTAGTTAAAAGCTGTGCAGCTGCTTCTTCCTTTTCTCAATTTCTTTCCTGACTCACCGACGTTGTTAGATCTCTCTGGCTACAAAGGGATCTTCAGGAACATCACTGCGACTTCCATGCTGTACTTAACTACTGCGAGTTGCTCCATTTTCTCATACTTTGGGAAAAGCACTACAGAATTGCTGGAACATAAATTGCTACTCAGTTAAGTACACTTTGAATGCAGCGACGGAGCGAATGAGCCGGGCAGGCAGGAACGGAGTACGCGGGAGAACAGGATACAGTCTGAAGAATCCCTGCACTACAGAAACTGCTCCACACAGTCGGAAAATGTTCAACTTCAGTTCTTCTAGGCCGCTTCTCCACTTCCACTGCTATTCCACTCTCAGCCCTACGAATTCGATCAATTATGCTAATCAAATCTTTTCTGCATGTACTCTCAGAATGTGGGCAACGAACATAAACTGATAATCTCATTTCGCTATTTCCTAGGATGTCCTTTTATTCTTAATAAAGAGTAGTACTCAGATATAAAGCTTGGAACTGTAGCAGTGAATGCTATGCATTTAACTAAGTATTATATGCTGAGGGTGTATTACAAGGGTGGTGCTTCTAATAAATGAAATACCTGAGCTGTGTATAGCGTGTAAGTAATAGACCTTGTCGGCAAAGGTACAAGTGGAGCAGTTAAAGTGTTTTGATTTGCTCTTAAGATGATATATACATCCTGTTTTATATACATTGGCCATCAAGTACGGATAAGTGCTTCAAGTCAAGGAAACTTTTTATTTTTATGGGGGAACGGTCACAGTATGTCTTGTGTATATAAACATGTCTTATTGTTAGTTCGAGCTAACATGAAGATGCAATAGAAATCCTATTTACTAAATTAGAAAACAAAATCTATGTATATACAGATAGTATATTATATTCCAAGGATAGGATGATCGTTGTCAATGCAATCATAATAATCCTTACTATAGGAATACAATTTTTGCATTATTGTTTTCAGACAGGTAAGACAGTTGTTGGGTCACATTGCTGTATGAAAATATTCGAGTGTATTAATTTATTATGTTGTTACAGAATAATGTAAGTAGATTCTCATCATTGTCTTCTTGTTTTTCTGTTTTTATTAATTCTGTAATTGCGGCAGAATGTATAGATAGAGTTAGATAATTACATTGTTTTTGTACGTTCCCTAGAAACATTTATGGCTAATACTAAACATGCAATAATAAGTTGACGCTCATAATCGCCAGGGAGAGACATAAATGGAAAGAATGGAAAGGCAATACGACAATGTTGTAAAACATTGCTGAATAAATTACGATGTGCATTATTTACAGATAGAATGTTAGGGATTGTAATATTTTAATACTTAAGAAGGGAACGTAGTTAGTGCGTGTTAGTATAAAGTTAAAAGACATTGTGAACTGTGATTATATATCAAGGAGTGTGAATTAGAAAAGACTGTAAGTTATGCAGAATTGTGTGACTAATCTTAAGAACACAACTCTCAGCTTAAAAACAAGTTTAACTAAAAGTGACAGTCAAGGAGACAGATCTGGAGCGAGTTTCCACACCATTTCCATTACATCCCAAAGTGTCTTCACTTATTGTTAATGTAACTTGGCTACGTGTCAATTTACTTACACACGGAGGAGTGTACCTTCTACGAAACTCTTGTTTTGTCTTATGATTTCACCAGCAACCTTTATACGTTACGTAGCTTCTTTGGTTAATTCAATAGGAAACAAGAAACTGCAACTTGGCAAAGAAATTTATACGCGTAGTATTTGTATTACGTTTCCACGATATTTCCTACTGTAGGTGTAAACCCCAATTCGTATTCTTCTTCTCAATCTATATCTCACTTCCGTCTGGAAACTTCCAAATCATTTCTAGATTACTGTGCGAAACACTCACTTGGATTTCTACGCTTTTTTTATTGCTCCTATTTGACTGCATAGTTTATGTTCACGGACTCCTTCTCCGTGCTTTCCGCGCTTGACGGTTTTTTCACTCTCTGAATTTTATCCAAACAATCCCGAAACGTCTATAAGCGCCTAAGTCAATTAGACATTCCCGATTGCTCTTTATGCAACCTAAGAAATAAATTATAAATAATACGCTAGAGTGAACTTTGCAATAGAATATTGCAATTTTAGTGGATGTATTATGTATGAACATGAAGTATATCCTATTATAGACCTAGGGATATCTAGGTAATCGTTTTCCTTTCATCTCTGCTGCTGTTAAACTCGATTGCACCTTTTGTGCCTGTAAACACCCAACATAATACAATCATGTTCACATTGTACTCCCAGTTTAATAAATGTCAATTTCGACAATTTTATCTGTTAACAATAGGTGATGGGTAAACCTACCAACATTATTATTTTATTGCCACGAACATACTGATATATCGTAATATTGTTAAACCTTCAAAATATAATATGCTTATTGCCATTGCTTGCATTAAATAGAAAACAGACATGTAAAAATTCTATGTATATTAAATGTGACAACAATATTAAACGTTCTTAAATGTTTTATGAACATGTCCTGTCTGTCCATCTGTCTGTCTATCGGTATGTTATCCAGCCAACCGCAACCAATAAACTCGCTTTGTTCATACTTTTAGTGTACGTACTCTAGAGGTACAACAGATGAGGCTTGTTCGAAACTCGGTATACTCTTTCACCTGCGACAATTTTGTGATGTCATACCACCTGAACAAAGAAAAATGTACATTCCGTATTTCTTCTAAAGTAACTCAGGAGTTGCTTTCAAAAATTGTATCTATCATCCCGGGTTGCTTTAGAAGCCCTGGTAGAATTAGAAGCAGGCTAACGCAGTTAATGACACCCCCGAGTTCTTTTATCTAGATGCCCAGGTTGATTTGAAGCTCACACTCCTTCACACGAAATACAACGATATTTTTTTAAACTATTATACAATGGATACAGTAATATTAAATATGAAATAGTTCTATGAATTCAATGTTTGTAAATGATATTTTCGTATATCCGTTATACAATGGTTTATTTTTTCATAAAACTAAAGGCAATTTCAAATCCAAATTATTTATGATAAACAATTCAAGATTGCAACTCTGGTGCAACTAATAATGTAATACAATATTTAACTTAATGACAAAAGTTGAATATTAATTGAACTTGGATTTTGATTGCATTGCATATTATGTAAAACCATTGTAAACCATTTATTTTATGGTTTAATTTCGCATTCACCTCACCACATGTATGTTATGAATGACCAAGGCTGTATTTAGGGGGGCCCAAGGGGTCATTGCCCCCCCCCCCCCGAAATCGGAAAAAATAGGTTATTTTACCAAAAAAATGCAAAAAAACGCCAAAATTTTTCGCGCTACGCGCGAATTTGATGCGTTTTAGATTGATTTTGGCCTAAAATAGCTCAAATTTTTGGCGCTTCGCGCGATAACAGACACTATTGTGCATCATGTTGTATTTTGCCCCCTCCTAAATGGAATCCTAGATACAGCCTTGTGAATGACAGACGTTTCAAGTTTATACTTGATATTACATCCAGGGCAATTGTGCAATGCGGCTTACTTAGATAGTGGAAATGAAATGCGACAGGATTGTTTGAATGGCTTTTAGAAAATCTCGATTTCTAATATATTATAGACATTATAGAGTATTTCAACATCCTATGGACATACTTCATAACAATTCCGATATAAATATTTAGTGCTTAGTGGATGGCCTTTATTCATTAAAACTGCTTTTGGTTTCATTGTTTCGTCAATACATAAAATCATGTATTCATTGTATAAAACAAATATTAGATATGCAATTCAGAAATATAATAAATGTAAAACTAGACTGTGAAAGGTTTCTAATTACATGGCAGAACAAATGGTTGAAAGATTTGATTCTTTAGAGAATAGTTTGTAAAATCTTGACACAAATCATAGAAAATAAAAAATGATGACTGAAGGAAGTTTCCATTAGTAAAATAAGGCCACGAGGTCATCCTTTCTAATCATTTGGAGGAACAATGTTGTAATAAAATGAGAAAGTGTTCTAGCTGTGGTTTTTAATTTCTTAGGAACTGACTCTTACTCGAGATTTCGACTTTGGCAAATTTAATAAATAGAAGCATAGAGCCGCGAACACAGCAATTCCAAGGGCTTCTTCTCTCCATTCCCTTGGACACTTTTTCGCAACTATACATCTCCTCCTGGAACAAATGCAGTGTCTATGAGGGAATAAGGCTTACATCTATTACTTGAGAACGAATCTAGAAGATTAACTAGAATCTACAACCCGAGTTTTACTCGTACTCTTCATTTCCCAACGAGGTAAGCAACGTTTTACTCGACTCTCTTATTCGCATGCATTTAATTCTGGTTAAAAAGAAAGGCAGAAGCGACACTAGGAAAAGATTACAAAATAGTGACATGGAATTACTCTGTTACTCTTAATTAATGGAAGAAGGGTGCAGTTTCATTAGTTTTACTACCACACTGCCTACTTTTTATGTAGCGTCGTGAGGTTGAAATTCGTCAAAATGTGTATTATGCCGTCTGCATGAATGTCCGAAGGATTTACATCATGGACAGACAGACAGAAGTACTTCGTATTGTAAAAACTTATATAGTGGAGTAGTCTGATATAAACAGTGGAAGTAAAAGTACCTTGCTACACGCCAAGGTTCGGCATATGTGATTCCACTAACTGACCTTTTATGGTTCCTGTGTTGGTGCAACGACTCACGAGGACAGGCCATACATAAAGTTAATTTTCTGATGAAACCACTCGAACCATGAAATTCCGAATTCTGTGCATGTGTCACGAAAAGTTGCATAAGTAAGCCGTTCGAGTTCCATTTTCTGCTGTGGCTTCACGTTGAGATTTTAAATGAGACTATCGATAGAACGTCACTAAAAGTTTTTCAGCTGCGACAACTTTAAGGAAGTAATAAGACTCGCACCAGACCCTAACCTGATGAAAGATTAGACAGTGCATTATACAAGAACAACTTAGAACTCTCCTATTTAAAAGTATACCTACTGTCAAAATATTTGCAGAGCCTCTCAACCCACCGCCAAATCGTCTTCGGCCTTAGATTTCCTTCAGGTTTACCACAAGCAAGTGTGCGTATATAATTATTGTTGTATATACAATTCGGGTGTCCCAATCCCAATACTAGCCTCCTATGACAAAAGGATTCTTTCAATTTACCGCATTCCCCTTTGTCCTTCGAACTTATCTCGGAAAGTCATGCGAACACAGAATCAACTCACTGGATATATTTTGTATGGTCCTTTCGTATTGGTACAAGGGAGAAATGCACATGAATGGAGAGCCAGTAGTTAGAAGCTGCACAAACAAAAGTTAAATTGGCACAGCTCAGGTTCATACAGATGAGTAGCACAGAAATACATATATAAATGTATATGGGGCACTTACATAGAAAGCTTTTAAATAGAAAGTCACGTTGCGTTAGTTATTTACCCAATCTGGGATTTTCTCGTATCGTTTAGTCGTTGGCGTAAATAACGGATCAAGTAAACCCATTCACTTGGCTCATTGCAGCATTCCCGAAGGTTAGATGCTTTCTTTACATGTCATAAAGGCAAATAGATCGTTTCCTCATTACTACAGTTCCTTGGGCACCAACAACCCGCAGGCAGATGCCTTGCAAATAGTAAGACACAATACATTCTACTTACACAAACAGCTTCTAAAGTAATATAATATCTTGTGTTTGTGTATATTTATTTGTATTACAACACCAACAATTACACAAAGAGCAATTTTGGCAAATAATTATTTGGATATTATTTGAAATCTGAATTTATTACGCTAGCCTACACGTTTAGAAAATATAAATCTTCCCTTTCCTTGTATTAGGTGTTAGGTATGTGTGACAATAGTCGTCGTATAATTTTAAAGATCACGTGGATCATAAAACCTTGCTTTTTTCAATTATTTGACTAAAATTGTATAATTTTGTTTTATGAACATTCCTATATAAATCTGTATAGGTATATAGGTATAGTTACTGTTTATAAAATATAGTTAACAATGCATAAGATATGGGGACGGTGTAGGGAAAGTAGTTTCTTTTGCTAGCAGTCTTTAATAGTGCCAGGAGGCCCTGGTGAATGTTGTTCTTATACAAGATTCACAGCGCATTACGTTAGTTTTTACATATTTTATGACATAATATTATGACTAAATTATTACAACATGCATAATTGATTAATTATGTGGCATAAAATCTGAGCGGGCATTGGTTGGCGAGCTTTAGCTCGCCAACCACCCGCTCAGATTTTATGCCGCATGATTACAATTATACGAGTGGAACGACCCCGCACAATCCAGCTTTCATTTTCAATAGAATTTTGAGAAGTTGGATTGTGCGGGGGGAGTGTATGAAGTATAATATAATGGATTTCATGTGCAAAATAATTTGGAGTTCACGAGAAATGAAAGCATGTACAAGAGTATTATGTTTGTTTCAGAATTTACTTTTCCCCATTTTGATGACAGGAAATGCTGAATTTGTAAAGTTGGTACATGTAAAAAAATTTCTCTTTGAAGGATCTCGTAATCAGGATGTGACTGAAAATTGCATCCGGACAGTGACATTTGTGAAGTGCGTGGTAGTACGAGATGACGGTGTTAGGTAGCTAAACTTTACAGAATAAAAGCATTTCCCATCCACCCACTTCACTGTCATTTAATTACATCAAAACTCGAGGAACTGCTCGTTAGAGGGAAAATATTTGGAACTTGTATTTACAGATAGAAATAGAACTACCCAATTCTTGATAAACCATCCGTATCTTTCGTTTGCAGTATCTATAATGTTTGGGAGCTGGGCTTAAACTACGTAGTGTATCTGTATATATTGCTATACAGTTTCCTGATAGGTGCGAGTTTATTTAGTAGTTGGGCATACAGGATGTTCTAGCAATATTCCTTTCAAAGAAATTCACCGACATATCTAAGTTGCTCATTTAAATCTGAAGGTAAAATTAATTAAAGTTCGTGCGCTGGGAAAGCGTTTTCCTGTTTTTGTTGATTCTTGGTAGTGTTGTATTATGACAGACATCCAAAGGAGCACTCATCAACATTGAGCTAATGAATTCAGATAATAATGTTATTACACTACGGTATAATGAATTCATGCCCTGATTGATGCAACATTAATTACTCTAATTGAATTTCCAGAATGAGAAATAATGTTTACACAATGAAAGTAAAACTGCTTTTAGTCCATTTTTGTTTCATCCGAATTTTAGTCATTATTCATTACTTAAGTCATTAAATTATACTTTTCAAATAGTATCACAAAATCACAATAACAGTTTTTTCCATTTACAGACACTACTTCTATATGCTAGGTAAGGTAATTTTTGTTTATAAAATCGGAAAACTCAACATCAATTTGTAAAGAGAAACATAACTTATTTTAGCAGAAAACACACTACCTAATATAATATCATAACATTAGATTTACATTCAACAACGAGCAAATACAATGTTTAAAGTTGTCTATCTCTACGTATTGTAATATGCTCTATAACTGTAATTAGTAGTTAATTAAAAAAATCTGCATAACACGATAGAATGAAAACAATAGTCGTCTCTTCATTGATTCATATGGTGTCTATGAAGAGATATCACCATTAATGAATGGTTGCATGGGTGACTTGGTTGAATAGAATCTCTGCCCCATCATATTATAAGAACATTTATTATCTATACCTCTGCTTTTGTTTGTAAATGAATGAAATGACCTATGCTTTTATAATTAATCTGAGAGCCACAATTCTCAGACTAATGATCACCATAATTAATCAGAAGTAATGATAACAACAACTGAGCGTGTTAATAATTAAGGCAAAGGCTTTCTCTTCAATTTTCATTGCTAATGATATACTTTTCCATATTAATATTATATATTTCCTTGTCTTATTATTCACTGAAATCCATTGTGTGTACAAAGTTCACAGTAAGTAGTATGAGACTTTTTCCTGTAACAAAACCGCTGTCCGTGGAATCTTTAATTTTTTTTATAAAAATATATTATTGAAAATATTTATAACTGTTTTTAACGATTTCTCACATAAATTTTGTTATTGTCAAATCAAAAGAAAAATACTGTATCCATCTGGAATATAGTACTGTAAACTGTACAGCGCAGCATTTCGCTAGGGAGTCCAATGGTGATAGTTTCGTTTTTTAATTAAATGGATTGAATTTATTCGATGTGCCCCAATAATACAGGGCACAATAAAAATGCGTGGATACAATAATTTTTATGAACGCTAAGCTAATAAAGCCAAGTCTTTACATAGGATTATGCTTTTTCTTACACGGGTATTAAACTGTGCTGACGTTATGAGCATACAGTTGGATTTTATACACTTTTGCATAAAAAACGAAGCGACTTTGACGTTCGCATGAGGTTTTTATTGAATCAAATGAAACCAGCTCATCTTTTCATCTGGCGTGCTTTTAAGACGAGCTTTGGAAAATACAATTTTGAGTTTGTATTATACAGTTGGCATTGCCAGTTTCTGGCTAAAGAAATCAGAATTGCCTTGACACTACTACATACATGTTGCCTAGTATTGTGTTCTGTCTGTGTGTAGTCTGTCTAGTTTTCTGTGTATATGTGTACTATAGGTTGAATGCAAAGCTCCGACAATTTCATTCACACTACAGCCCTCAACTGTAGCACTTCACTCAAATTGAATGAGTGTTTTGTCAACGAAGTTTTATGTATGAGAAGGAAATTCCAATAAAAAACTGAATTGTACTGATTCCACTTTGACTACAGAAAAAGTGACAATACGTAAACGTATTCCTGTTGACTGCTTTTATTTTTTCGATTCAATTGCATTCTACAATAAGTTAAAGTTTATTTTCAAGAAAAGTTTTCTATTTAGTTTCCATATAGCCGGAGATTTTTTCTTTAGCATTCTGAGGACTAACACAGACTGCAGACAGAACACTCACCATGTGTACTATGGTAGACTGGCTAACAAAACAAGCCTTATATATTATAGCCGTGTCTCGTTTCAATCATCGTTTCATCGTTCTGTCTGTAGAATGGAGCAATTCTGCTTTTGAAACTGCACTGAATGGAATTGGGGTGATATACCTTTCTCTCATTTGCTGGGTTTAGTTTCCCTGTGTGTACGATGGGATGTTCTACAATGTTTTTATTTTCTCTTTGAAGTTGCCATTTTTCATTCCAGAAATTATAAAGCAACATAATCAGGATAGCACAAATAGGACTTTGTAAGATTACGGGGAAAATGTGTTGAAAACAGAAATGTGAATAATGTTCCCATTTTTTCTATTCATCTTCGATTCTTTGTAGGGAGTCTCACCCAATGTAATTGCCATTGTAAGGAAAATATGAAAACATTTCGTAAGCATCGAATACTACAGTATAATATTTTTATGTGAGATACATGATATGTGTACCTTTGTGTTTTGTTGCATGTATAAAGAAACAAAAGCAATTTTCTTTTTGAAGCCAAGGGTCTGGAGTCTAGACCCTCTGACGGGACGATAAAGTAAATTATGCACCACTGTTGCGGTTTTTGCCAGATTTAATTTTAGTCCTTTTAGCGTTTCCAGTCTGTTCTGTTAGCCCACACCATGCCATTTAATTAAATTTAAACCAAGAAAATTGACTTTCGCAAATTGGTGTCACAATATTCATGCAATCCATAACACAACCGTAACTTACTTACGGTTGCTCTGATATGGCAGAAAGGATGTATACCTGTTTTCATGCAAATTCTCATTTCCGATGGAATCGCGGATTTAAATATATGTATAATATAACTTCATGTGAAAACCTAATTACGATGGTTTTTGCCGTCTATACTGTGGAGGAAATTGTCAATTGCCACACAATTAAACCTAGGTAGGCAATTCTCAACGAGAAATTGTACAGATACACTAATACAAAGTAGGCTGTGTGAAAGATGGATATATAATACTTGTTATGTTGTTCCTGTATTTTGTAGTAATCATAGGGTAGAAATTTTGAGAGTAAGAGAGATATAGAACTACGGACATTTACGGAAACATATATGCGTATTTTTGCGACAACAAAAAAACCTCAGGATAGTTCTATTTAAGTAATGTATACCTAGTGCACGTTTAAAAATCAAGTGCAAATTACAGCATTGAAAAACGTAGAACGTAATATTAAAGTAAAGAATGTATTGTAGTTGCACGTTGTGTGTATTAAAAGCTGATTGCTAAAAAGAAGTGCAGTCACTCAACTTTTCCAATATAAAAAGTTTCTACATTTTTTATATTGTAATCTTCCACATTTTGACGTATTTTGACATTATTCCGTAAACTTTCGTATTTTTATGGGTTTATCCATATATCCTGGGCGAGAATTCTTACATTCATGGAAATTCCAATCATGAGTACAGCGTGTTTGTCCTAACGAAAGTAGTAGGTATATTAAATTTGTCCATTTAAATTACCTAGTACATTAGTTATTGTCATATTTCTTATTTATGATATCAATTTTAACAAATGGAAAGAGAATTCAGTCATTTAAAAAGGTCCAGAAACTTTGGAATCAAACAAATTGTACAACCCAGAGTGTTTTCAATGGCATCAGTTAGTTGATAACTGCGATTTATTCGTTCAGTTAATTCTATTTTACTGTGTAGCTTATTCTGTACTTAAGTAATTTGTCCCTAATTACATACATATATTTAAAAGTGAAAGTTGCAGAGAAAGTTGTATTCGCCATGAATGCAGCACGTAACAGAAATAATATTAAAACTGTATAAACAGGAATATCGACGGAAAATATAGTGACCCACTTTTGTATCACTAAATAACTGGTAGGTACAAATATATAGATGTACTACTAATTCTCAATTTTTCGGATAAAGTAATACATTTAATACTCCCTGTTTTATTAATACCAGATCTATAACGCAACTTAATGTTGAAGATACACTAGAAATTAGGAAGTACAAATAATTTTTAAAGACCATCCGACCTGGGTTTTTGAGTTTGATATACCATTAAGATAATCTTAAATGTGTGTATCAGTGATACACACATTTAAGATTATCTTCACATAATGTATCACATAATGTACCTGGATTGAACACTAAAAAGGAAATTTGCTAACATTGTGAAGATTGGTGTAAACGATTAGATTAGGACGGAAGTCACCAGTATGAATTATGGTTAGTATGAATGTGAGTTAAGCCTAAAGCTCAGTGTGAGACAGAGTGTGGAGGGACCCTGACATGTCTCCTGCTCTGAGTCTGGGAAACATGAACGTCTCTTTTTTAAAGAACAAAGTAAGATTCTTGTTGTGTGTCGTCCTGTTTAAACATTGTGACTTTACGTAACTTGTCCTTCCCTCGAAGCGTTCTAAACTCTGAAGACAAGTCTTGTAATTCTTGAGCTAGGCTTAAACGCCATTTTTCGAAGTTCAAACAGAGCACGAGCTTCATTCCACTTGAGGACCACTGCCATTTAAGCAGTTGAGAAAAGATGACACGACAAAATGCATGTAGCATTTCCTCAAAGCCCCGGAAATTACAATACGAGGATACCCAGCGTTTCCAATTCCGCTACATATATATTCATTAGGCATTACATTACAAGAGTACAGCACAAAAGTTTAGAAAACTCATTTTATAAAGTTACCTGATCGCCCGACAGACTTGGATATACAGAATCCTTAATGTCCTATTTCCGTAGATGGCAGAGTATCGATATTATATTGCATGTATAAATTTCACCGAATACCTATGTAAATATGCACTGAATACATACAATACAAACTTCTTAGTTTATATACAAGGCCGTAACTAGAAATGCTATATGGGGGGTGCTTGATATAAGACAAGGTTTTAATAAAATTGCAATTGTTAAAATTTTGTATTGCCATTAAAATCCTTTGTTGAAGAGCTTATTTAATTCCTACAATCACAAATAAATACTTGACATCAGCCCTTTATTCTCCACCGATTGATTATCATTAATGTACAATAGTTTGTTTGTGTTTATAGTTCTAAATCAGAGCAATGTTAGCAATGAATCAGAAGTGTCAACAGCCTAAAATAAACTATTACATATAGATGTAAAAAAGTGTTAGAGAATCTGCATAGCAGACAGACAGATTGGAATACACTTTCGATAAACTAGTTGACACTAAATAAGAGACAAAGTTATATTTAAAGGGTCAAGATTGCAAACAAGGATATCTTACACACTAATTGTGAGTTATTTACGTTCACAAATTGTTAGCAGTAAAAAGGCCGCCGTTGAATAACATCTTTGTCAATTTAATTAATTGAGAAAATTCCAATGATATCTAGTGTATGTCACAATAATCTGGGGGTGCTTAAGCACCCTCAGCACCCTTAGTGGTTACGGCCCTGTTTATATATATAACCCTCGTTCCGCTCAGGAAATAGCAAACTACACTTCCTTGAGAAATGTGCAAGCAAAACTTTTCTTAGTGAATCTACGCGCATGAAATACATTGAAGTATTTGGTTGTACAAGTAAAACATAATTATTTAGAATTAAACAAAGACAGGCACTTGCTATAGGAATCTAATTTCATTTTGAAATTTTAACGGATTCCCTACAGACAATAAGTGGCTCCCTTCATCATTATTTATTGCATGTAGTTAGGAAATAAACAGTAGGGGTCAATTCGCAGTGTAAAAGAGAATTTTGTCAAAGAAGCGTCTTACTTAAAGTTAAACCTTTAGAGTTTTGTTCCATAAAGTGTGCGGTTACCGTTAATTCCATGTTGCTACCCGGAGATGCAAATATGTAGTGAGAGTAAAAGACACCCGGGAAAGGAACGGAGCACACCAAACAATAGTTAGTAGTATACGTACAAATAGTAGAACTTTTGTCGTTCGACTATTATTGGTAATATAGAGTGCGTATAAAGAGAAAAGAAGGGGAGGGGGACGTATTGAGCTTATAGTAAGCTATATAAATGTAAAAGAGACGAATCCGGGAGAAAATCCGATAGATCCCTACCTACAAAATATTATTCTTTGGAAATTTAGATCCTTAGAGCAGTGGAACTAGGTGGTTGGTTGTGGGATGGCAGAAGGAGAATAGAATAAATAATATTCATTTCTCCACCATTTGATCCAATTTGGCTGAGAATATATTATGGAAATGAGATTGTTGTATTCGACCTTCTCTCCTTGTTTGTCTCTCACATATTATTTCATAGTGTGGTGATTGCGAGTGCAGAATGTTGATAGGCTTGGTTTAAGACTGTGTACACGTCCACTGGCTATAGTATGAAATAAGGTATGTGCAGAGACAGCAAATGCATTAACGTGTAATGTATTGGTACAAGTATACCCCGGTAACCTCCTCCTCCTATTATTCGTTCCTCCGTCGTCTCTTTTTCCGTTACCAGCAGCAGCAGCGCCTTGCCTTGTACCCCGCACAATTTGTATACATTGTACGTGCTCTTAAAACGACAGAGGCTAATGCACTAATGCACCACAAATTTATACGTAGTGTAACTACCACGCATTTACAGTCCTGTGAATTTGAAGTGCTAGGATAATAAATAATGGTGACGAAGGGTAAACTCATAGTAAAATACCGCTATCATCCACTGCACTAAAAAGGACGGTCGTTAAGTGCGGAAATCCAAAATACCGCACTTATTTTCTTTAGCACTAAATATCTGTTCTTCTTGTCGTAGTTTTATTATGTAAACATGTGTACCTACGCCATATAAAAAGTTAGTTAAGTGTTATCCGTATATTATAATAAAAATATTATATCATGCACACTAGGTATATGGTTTGGCATTGCACTTATGTATGCATAATATTATACCAATGACTCAGCTCCCTAGCTCCGCGCGGGAAAAAACGTACACGTTTTGTATAATTTTATGCAGGGTTGGTATTTCCAGGAATGTAAGCATGTCTGTTCCGGGAAATATGGATAAACACGTAAAATACGGAAATACGTAAAAATTTGGAACATTCCAAAATACACAAAATATACATCCTATTTACAAGGGAAAAGCTGATATAAAGCATTTATGCTTTACAATATGAGATTTCAATAAACACAACATTCAATTGACATTCGTTCTGTACTCGAATATTAGATTTTACATTTTTCACTGTTGTAATTTGTGCTCAACTTTTATAAATGCATTATACATTGATTAAGTAGGATTATCCGTGTTTTTCCGTAATTTTCTGTATATTTCCATACGGAATAAGATTTTTTGGTTCCCGTAAAATACGTATTTTTCCGTAAATGTCCGTAGTTCCATATCTGCTGGATTTTCAACTCTGATTTTATGCCATTAAGCTGGCCTTTGTGAAATCTCTTGAAGTGGAATATTACATTCTGTGTTTGTTAATTATTCCTATTTCATCCCTCTCGGGTCAAAAGGCAAAGTCGTCCCCACCCTCCCTTTATTTCACACGAGTTTTCAATTTTTCTTTTTCAGACCCTCTCGACCCTCATTCTATTTCTCTAATTGTTCTTAATTTTACCCCTGCCCAACCGGGCATCAGGGGCGTATGCAGGTCAGACATTTGGGGGGGGGGGCTACAAGTTTGGCTACAATTTGCGCAAATTTATGTCAAAATCAATGGAAATTGCAACAAAAACGCGCGTAGCTCGAATAAATTTGTCAAATTTGGCAAATTGCGCAAACTTCAGTCAAATTACATAAAATCGCGCGAAGCGCGAAATATTTAGCACATTTTGCCAAAAGTTGTGCGAAGTTGGATCTAAATCAACGTAAATTCAACAATATCGCGCGTTGCGCGAAAAATTTCGAGTTGTTTTGCATTTTACTGCAAAAATAACCTCTGTTTTGGTATTTTGGGAGAAACCTGTTTTTATCTAGTGTAAGTCCAAAAATGGGGGGGGGGGGGGGGGG